>JARYHS010008075.1:121408928-121464840 GCA_031002005.1 Vandiemenella viatica | reverse complement strand
TGAAACTAATTTGGCCCTACTTTTACAAACTGCTGTTAATTAGCTATTTATGGTACGTATAATACGAATGTAAAACAAAAAAATTGTATTCATCTTTTGTCAATTAAGTGATCTGGTGGCTTAGAGGTTAAGGCGTCTGACTGGAGATTGATAGGTCCCCGATTTGAATCCCGGTCTAAGCTGGGATTTTCAAAAGGCCCGTAAGCCGCCCTTCACCTCCGCCACAGCTTGCTGCGTAATGTGAAGAACGCCAGAACGCTTCCGTGGTTCGGATTCCACGTTAAACTGAAGCTCTCCTCTAGGGCTAACAGCGATAGTAGTAAGATGGCTGCATACACATCCAAAGTTAATTCAAACCAAACGAAGGCTTATCAAGGTCCTAGTTGGCCTAAACTAACTTGTATATACACACTAGTTATTGATAATTATGATCACCACAAGATCTTGCAGAGCTTGTTATCTTGGTACTGTTGGATGCTGTCGTTTTCTATTTTCTGTTAAACATGCCGGTACACATGATATGTTGTTATTAGCTCAGATCGCTGAATAACCTAATTCAGTGAGACAACCAAGCCAGGGCAAGGTTACAATGTGCGGCATTGCCGTCAGCTGTGTTTTCGTTTATACACGTGATAGAAAAAGTTTACGTAATGATTGCCTCTAGCGTATCTAGACAGGACTGTCTGCATCGAGAAATTAATATTATTACTTCCGCTTTCAGGGGATTTGTGTGGATACTAACAATTGACGTCCTTTGTTGTGATTGAAAGACAATCATGATTGTGTGTTACGTTTTAAGTGCAGAAACCTCGTCCAGATTTGACCATTAGAATACGTAACATTGTAAGAAAGAAATAAGTCTTTCCGGGAGTTGTATTTGAATAACACTTTCGCGGGGAAACTAGTTGAATGAGTCAGCTTATAATAGACTCACTAGTTTGCTGAGGTTTTATTCATTGTGTATCTTGGTTTGCTGTCTTTTCAGCTTCTCAACACCAGTAGCAGCATAATGTTAGACTTATAAAAGAGATAACAAGATTCTATTGACGTAATAGTATATCACAGGGTTCCGTTTGTTATCGTTTTTAAAGCTTAAAACTGCAGGAAATTTGCAGGAAACTAATTTTATACATTGAATAAAAAAATTAATTTAAGATTGTTTGCATTTAGCTTCAAATATTTATAATTAAGATATAGTTGTCTGCAATAGAAACCGATTGTTTCCGCCTCTGTATGGTGTTCTTGAAGCGGATAGAGTTGTTTTTATAGGCAGTGAGAACATTTTAAAGTGAAAGCTATGTTAAATATGTCTTGACAATCATCGGTAGAGAATCTATAGCTAATTTTAAATGTGTTTCTGCAAAAAAGCGAAACTAACTGTTTCATCTGCCTTTTAATTTAAAAAATCCATCACAATTGAGAAAGGTAAAAACTCTAACTGGGGTCAACCTGACATTCTAAACGTTTGATAAGACCGCAGCGCAATAATATTCCTGGTAACACTATTTTATATTTTTTCTGTTTTCTTCGGTACAAAAAGGAAATCGCAGGCAACCCAAATAGTGACAGTTTTCTGACTGCTTGATATGAACTTGGTAGCTGACCTGTGGATATTGGTTTGTGCCGCGGTGACTGCTTCTGATTGTATTTGCCTGTCTCATTTGTAACTGACATGTGATTCCTGGCACACAGCAACAGGAGTGGGAATACAGGCAGCTATCGACTGAACAGCTGACCTTTACAAAACAGAATCACACAATGAAAAGCTAGCAATGGTTCGTTGCAGATAAAAGCATTCTATGATACCAGGAATAACAGAAAAGGGAACACGAAGCCACGTATTCATCATTTCGGGTTGTCGGCATTGCGTCATTACTACTATTGGACAGTGTTAAGATAAATGATCTGACAAACTGACGTCCACGTTTTACAGGCAATCCCTTAATGACTGTCCATTATCTCTAGTTACTGATAGATAAAAAATTATTTCATGAAATATGATAGCTCAGACTTAAGACAATATAAACAAAGTAACTAAATACATTAATAGCAAGTGTCTTGTAAAATTGTAAGAATGTTTTAATGAAGTAAGAAATTGCGAGTTGAAATTCAGTTAGTCAGGCAAAAATGGGGGGGGGGGGGGGAGTGGGGTTCGGAAAATTTATGTGACTTTGTCTTTCCTAAGTTGATTCAACAGTTCTGCGCTATATAAAATTTGATGGAAATATTTCAATCATGATTTTCATTACCAACAAATAAATGTTTCCAATGACTTTTATCTTTTTATTCTTTTCTTTAATAAAAAAAAAAATGAAAAGAAAAGGAACACTAGCTGTCATCCTATGGGTACTACTGAATTTCAAATGGTTGTGAAACTTTTATAATAACTTTTTTCATTTTCTACTGATAGTAAACAGGTTGTTGTTTGCTTATACGCACTTTAGAAATATTAATGCTCTTTAAAATAATGATTTCGGTAGTGTATTTTTTTTTTTTTCTGAACCTAAAAGTAGTACTCGGGATGACGTGGTTTTGATTCGATTGAATGTTGGCATCTATGTGCGAATAATTTAAGCTTTGAGCCAATATTTCCACTTTTTTAAATAGTTTATGTAATTCTGAGGTGAAAGTTGGGACTACATGAAAACCGTGATTGGGATGAGCGGTATGTACAAATAACTGCTCCCCAGGTTTAGCAAACTCGAAAATTTAGTAGTATAGAACATACCTACGTATTCGCTCTTTACAGAAATATAGATTTAAAATCTGCTTACTGGTAATTAGGCAGATGTATGTTTTTAATAGGCCGTTTCTGCAATGATCTGTCCAGCATTTTCGTTTCGTTCCTGAAACATATAACCTGCTGTGTGGGTTCGCGACTGCTACCGACCCCGCTCGTGCGCTCACATATTGAGTTCGGAGACAAACGTTTCATGTCAAACGCCAGCCATTCGAAAGGCCTTTGTTCCCCCGCAGCCGATACGTGGCCGAACCAATTGACTTCTCTACCAGCGCTCGATATATCGTCTGCACTAACAATATATCCGATCCTTTCATCGCAAGCTTTTCAGCGTCCGAGCAAATATGTTCCGCTGAATTACAGTTACGATGTAACACGCATGGTGCTGTTAACAATGAGATGGCATAAAAATAATGTATTTTAGAAGACTTCAACATCTTTTTTGTTTCATTAGTTTACATTCATTTAAACATTTATAATTTCTGTATACCCGCCCTTTTGTCTCTGTTGGTTTCGGCGCCGTGATGGTGTCCGGCACTGACACGGGGTTATCTGGTTCCATTCGTGGTGGTGGGAGAAACTTTCGGTCAGCACTTAGCCTGCAGGATAGGAAAGATGGAGGTGCACAATTCCTAATAACCAGTTTGCACACTTAAATCCTTGTTAAATATCAGACCTCTCCGCAGTGCGTATGGCGTGATGGCTTGTACCTCGATTAGTTCCACCGAGCGTGGTGGGTGAACGGTTAACGTTCTGGTTCGAATCCCTGCTCGGGCATCCAGATTTGGGTTTTTCATGGTTTCCTCAGATCACTCCCGGCGATTGCCGAGATGCTTCCTTGAAGAGGCTATGGCCGAATTCCTTCCCTTTTCTTGTCCCCAATCCCATCCCGCCTCTAATGACCTCGATTTCGACGAGGCTTAAAGCCATAAGTAAAAAAAAACTCGATTAGTTGCTATAATTGCAAACCTAACTAAGAACGAAGATAAAAAATTGTTTTATATGAGTCTAAAAATAATCGTAGAGTTAGTTACAAAAATTTTCAAGAATCGAATACAACTGCTGCATATAAAGCAGCTTTGATGGAACACCTTGTTTATTCTTTGGGCTTTACGGTTAATCAGAGAAGAGGAAGATCGTGGTAAGAAGCTGGAAGCAATTGAGCCATGGCCGTTTGCAGGAACCACTCGCCTGTAGTGAATTACGGATGTCATTATTTGTCTTTTAACAGTAAAGTGAGCCATCTGTTGAGATTTCCGAAATATCTAAGCAATTAGGGCACAAAGATAACCTCACTCTAGAATCAACATTGAATTCAACAGACGTCATTTCGGATACAGTTTCTCTGACCTAAATTACATAGTAATGCAGATATATGATCACATATGTGTGACAGGTTTTACCTTAGTGTAATAATATTATTTGCAATCACTTTACTTAATACAAATGACTAGACAGAAAAAATCTAATATTATTAGCTTTATGATATTGTCATTAGTTTCAACTGTCAGTTATTGTTATTCGTGTAGTTTATCTTTTAGTTTGGTGAACACTCATTACCAGTAGTGGTGGAGATATGAACAAGGTAATCTCATATCAAAGGGAGGATTCATTAACGACCACACGCGTCCCACGCTCATGTTGCCATTACATTACAGGGCTAAAGGCCGCTTTATTATGCTGGTTTGAAATACGCTACTTCACGAAGCTGTTAAGTAAATGGCGTTACTCACCTCGGCAACTTTCTTGGAGTTGTAAGTGGAGTGCTTTCTCATTGGGATCGCCAACGCAAAAGTGTTGCAAGTGTTACTACGGATGACTCTCACGTTGTGAAAAAGAGACCAGAGAAGGAAGTGACGGAAACCCAGCACCAGAAGGAAAAGCAAGTCCTACTTCGTTCTTCCGAAGGAAGATTAACCATCAGAAATATCCTATGCCCTAACTGCTTACTAATGCAAAGACGTTTATACTATATCTTCACATTTTTCTCACGCGATCTGGTTATTAGGAATCCCATGCCTCCGACCGTGCTGACTAACTTGCTCGAACAAATTAATCTCTTGTAGAGTGTCAGAAACCCTGATGGCGTGTCATTAACTTCAGTGATAAAGCCTGGTAGCAACTGAGAATTTTACTTTCAGTTACCATTAATTCCGCAAAGACTAAGGGTGATTGCTAACATTGTGGTGAGAGAATAGCGGCTCCTTGCAGTACTGACGGATTACATCAACATCGTTAAGAAGGATAACTCACATAAACAGACGAAAGAGCTTAAATGAAGCGATACTTCCTTGGCGACGATTCGGAAACATTTGTTAGCGCTGAGTGCGCCGCAACGTCCAAGCAGCTGCGACAGTAACCCCCCCCCCCCCCTGGTCACTTGAGCTCGCGTTAGACAGTCGATAATTTTAAATGTGAAACACATGTATACTTTTTCAGTTAGACTAAAACCTTTTATTACAAAAGTACATTATTAAAATTCGTCAGATACTATATAATAGAACAAGTAGTAGATAATAGTAATAAATAGAAACATAGATTATTATTAATAATAATCAATATAATATCTGTAAAAATTTATTTAATAAAATAGTTTTTATTTGTTATCAATATTTTTTTTTTACTTTTCTGATGCCTCTTGCATACTTTTGATTGTTTTCACATAATTTGGTTAAAGTATTTCTCCAGTACACAAGCTCTAAACACAAAATACAGACTAAGAATCGATACAGTAATTTAGAATCTACCGTCTTTTGCTTTAACTTTGTGTTAGTTTTTATTTGATTACGAGAATAACTTGTTCCTATTTACTGTTGTACAAACACAATAAAGAGAGCGAAAAAAAAATACCAAAACCATTTAAAATACAGAGAAAAAATACACAGGAAAATACAGAGAAAAAAATGCGTATGACGCATAGAAATTGCACTTCTTGAGCAGAACATGCTGCTTCATGCAATTAATTATTATTTTTATTGTTTCCGTGGTGTCATTACCATTTTCTGAAAAATTAAACGAGTCAGCATTAGTAGTTTTCTAGTGTTTCCACTTTTTACATAAAACAGGTCGTTACACAACATTAATCGTGAGTAGATTTTTGTGAAGGACAAAATTGACAGTGTTAGCATGGCAATCATTTGTCGCTGATAAAAAAAGGGAATGCTATGAAAACTACATGAAACATCCATTACATTTCTTTCTGAGTTTTTATATAATTAATTAACAGAGGATGACATAATTTATGCCTCCATATTGGATTCCATTTTAAAAATTATAATTGGACCTTCTCCACGACTGTAACAATTGCCTTAGGGCAAACTTCTACACAGTGGAGTAGATGAAGTTCCTGAAGGGATTCTCGAGTGAATGGAGGGTGTGAGGGTAATTAGCGGATAAACAGAGGGACTGAGGGACGCGGGGCGAGCGTGTGGCCATTGTTTCCCTCGACGTCACCTCCGGACCTCCGGTGACACCGGACGACGAGCTGACAAAACCATAATTAGCGCGCACAGTTAATTAGCCCCGGCCGCTCCAAACTGGGTCGAGACCACGAGCTATCGGCCTGGGGGGAGGGGGGGGGGCACGGAGTTTCCTTACCCCGCCCCCGAGTGCGTGCAGCCGCGATGTCTCGCTATCCACCAAATGAAAGGAGGATGACAACAGCAACTTCTCACTACTAGTAACAATACTCCCGCATTAGCATTAGTATAGATATAAAATTATTTACCCTTCTTTTTCAGTAAATAATTTTTAGTTGAACTACTATTAATTTAAACGATTTAATGTGCTTAACTACAGCATAAAACTAATTCATAATTATTCATGTTTGATAGTGAGCTTTCCTGCTGGTGACACATTTTCCTAATTTTCAAGTGTCATTGCCAGTGAGATGTACGTAAATCTGAAAAATAGTCAGTATTGTGAAAGACTAAACTGCATGTCAACTTAAAACTCCATTTGGATATCGAAACTACAAATTTACAGTTTGGTTTATGTTAGTATCTTAAACAAAGTGTTGCTGTAGATATTTTATACTAATGATCCGATATTTTCTAAACACTGGTAATATCAGTCGTATAGCAAACAATGCAACGACTCACGAATTTGGAAACAAGTTAAAACCAGCAAAGGATCTACTTTTACCTACAGTTCATTAGACTTTTAGCGTTTTTTCCAAGCAAGACAGAGTCAAGTAGGAAAATGATTGGTTTTGTCCAGTTTAACTTGCTTGACAGTAATGTCTACAGAAGGTTGTAAGTGGGTACGATGAAACTTACGCGTGGAAACTCTCTTGGGAAAGTAAAGCAGTAACATATTTTTAACTATTGTGCAAAACACTCCCGACGAAGGGTTCGACTATCCTTAGAAACTGTTCGTCAGCTTCAATTCAATCCTCGAAAAATAGAAGTCTGTAACACAATTGTGAATTAATTGTTGTAGAATTTAACAGTTTCATAGCTGCGCTTGTCCAACATAGACAAAGTAAATAAGTTAGGAGGTTTATAAAGTCTTTCAATGTCAGAATTAATTACTGTTCTTAAAGTTACAACTTGAGATACAGTACGCAGCACAGGTAAACGGGATCGATTACGAAAATTTCTGTTCGGCATGATATTATTGTAAAAATACACTCGTTAAGTATAAGACCACGGATGGAGTAAGTTGAACGGAAATAAGAATGCTTATTATACATCGGAGGGATAAATATGTCATTAAATAAATGGAGATGTACCGAAAAGAGTAAGCAAACGCAAGGTCAGTATTACTTGATAGCTCCGGGCTGCTAACTGATGTTGGTAGAACCAGTGGCTGACATTTTATTCCCTTGTTTTGATTCCTGAAGTTCCTGGAAGCACTTGTTTACCATTCAAGAGAAGTTAACTCCAAACGAATGAATTTATGGCAGTGGTGGGCTGCTGGATCTCTTAACCGTCTCCAATTCCCGCCAAGCACCAATTCAATCTCGACTCATATCTGATATTGGATAGGTTCACGTGGTGCAGGAAGTAAGTGGTAAGGCATCACCAGAATGAAGTGGCGATCAGCGTATATTGATCTCAAAGTGTCTCTCAGATTTCATATAAAACTAAAAAAATATTTCATTTATTCAGAAATACATTCGCGATTACTCCTGTTAAAAATACTATTCGCAATTTTATAACTGCAGCGTGACATTCCCAGAGACAATTTAAATATAATATACCTATCAAATTCTTAGAACAATTAAAAAAAGGGACTGTATTTGAACGGCAGAAGGAGGTTACATATCTAATCCAAATAAATTAATATTTTAAAGTTTGAGAAAAATAAGACGACCCGGAGAAACCGTTTGTTTCAAAACCCGGTAGGGTGCTGAATGCTGCTAGTGCAGACTTAATGCTGTGAAAAGAAAAATGAAGCATTGTGTATAAACGAGAACGGTCGTCACATATTCTATTTAGGTTTCATCTTTAACGTCCATAAACTAAATATCAATTTATTGCTGAACCAGTTGTTGATGCTTCTGTTATTTCATTTACTGCAGCTTACATTAAAGCATTGGTACCATAAATCAAATTTAATTCTTAATAAACGATTTTCAAATTAACATTGCTTTTGTTAATACTGTGAGAAGCGTTTAACTTCCTAAGCTGTACATTAAGACAAATTATAGTTTGATTATAAATTAGTATACGTTAAATAGCTGTCAACTATACTGACGAGACGTAAAGTCGATAAATCACAATATGTAAGACACTATTGGCCGTCCTTTGTGAAAACAAACAACTTTTGAATGGTAAGTACAAATCAATTACTTGAAACAAATGTTCAGAAGGATATGAAACTTCCGCAATAGTATTGGAATTGCTACCTGTGTCATTAATCAGCTTTGATGTATGTTCTTGAAAATGAGCTAACTTGTAAGTCAAACGACTGACAATTTCGGTTATAGTATACTTATAAGTAATTTTAGTGGACACAAAAAGATGTAGGAGATGCCGAAAGGGGAAGCAAACATTTGAAAACTTTAAATGGTAGAGTAATTCAGTCATGAGAGTCACATACACTGATGAGCCAAATATTAAGAATATCTGCATAAAACAATGTTGATCCACTTTTTGAATTCAATACAACAGTGATTCGGCAAGTCATTGGTAGGTTTACGGAAATATCCAGCGCCCGAATGCGTCCCAGATGTGTTCAGATCAGGCGATTTTGGAGGCTAAGACATCAACGTGAGTTCTCTATCATGCTCCTCAAACCATTGTAGCACGATTCTGGCCTTCAGTCATGGAGAGCTATCTTGACGGAAGATGCCATAGCCGTCACAGAAAACATGATGCTTGAAGGGATGCAGGTGGATTAAATATTCTGTATTCACCTAGCGAGAAACGAGGCCTGCAGATCAAATATCTTTTTTAGATTTCACAGTCTGTCTGCCTATCAAAAATCAATACCACGTAAGTTTAAAAAGTTGAGGACTTTACCTAAATTTGCAACAGTTTTGTACTTTGTTGACCCCAAACAGACTATTGTGTTCGAAAGTGTGAAGAATTAATCTGCTTGGACCTTAATCCAAACAGGCAGGATGCAAAAAGAAAAAGAAAAACTTTTTCTACTCCAGGGAATAGAGAACTGACGTTTAGACCTCGTCTAGCAGATATTTAAGATTATATTTATTTCTGTTTGATATCAGTTGTCTTCACATTTGTTAGTATTATACCTTTTCCGTTGCCTGCACTATCTCAAAACTGCTTTTACGAAGTACCTTGAAATTAGTCTCAAATAACGACCGTATCACATATTTATTCAATAAATATTACAAAATTATTATAACTAAAATATTTTATAAGTTTCGAGCAAAGTAAAGCATAAGTTCTTATTATGACTTTATTTTTGCAGATGTGAATTCTGTTAAACTGAAAGTTCTCTAAATTCAGAGATTATTGTATCCTAATAGATGAGGTAAAGATTATCTATAATGTATTTCATTGTGCGACTATCAACGCTGTGCAAACTTGCGTACTGGAATTCGCTACATGACCTAAAAATATGTCAAGTATCGGTTTTTGAACTGAATGACTGCCGTCCGACGCACCACATCTAGATCTGCGAAAGTGATTACAGTACTGAACCCTATTTGCGCATTTCTCGAATTTCCCTTATCCAATTTTTTTTTATTGATAAGTATTACTGAATCTGAGACATTGACGTTGCTATTCAGTTGTAACAAGGATTGCACAAAGGTGTTTTCATTTAGTTGTTTCTACAGTTTTAATGCAGGACTATTAAATCTTATTACAGAACACTATATTCGAGTACGGTCTGATAATTTCTCGTTCTAAAGCCTGATTTATTCCGTGTATCACTCTGTTACATTAGTAAATAAATTTACAGAATATTTGTACGAACAAAAAAATTTTGTGGAAAAGTTTAGTCAGAATGCTTTTATGATATTCTTCAGCACAGCCAACAATCGTCGAAGCCTAGAATTTTTCGCACCACTCTCTCGTCTAAAACGCAGAAAATATGATAGTATATGAGAGTATAACGGTGCAACGTGTAGTATCAAAAGAAGTAGGAGTGAACATGCGAGTTCCACAGGGTACTGTATTGGGATCATTGCTATTCATTATTCTCACGAATTATTGTGTTAACGGTTTACAGTCAGAAGTTAGATTGTTTTCAGATAACATAATGTTATATAAAAGGATCAAAACAATAGAATACTGTAAAAAGCTGTAGGGTGATCTAGGCAGGATATCTAGCTGGTTAAGTCAACATGGAATGAAGATAAATGCAAAGAAGTGCCAACTTATTAGGAACACAGATAAAAAGCTAAAGGTTGATTATGATTATAAAGTGGTGAAGGAGCTACTTATTGAAGACTCGAAATGTAAATACCTCGGCATAACATTTGAAAGCAGACTTAACTGGGCAGGACACATTGGACAGGTGTTAGGGAAAGGTTTCAAAATCCTTCACCCATTGGAAAGAGTGATTAGGGGATGCACTAGAGAAGTAAGGGAATTGGGGTATAGAACTTTGGGTCAGACCACTGCTGGAATATGGTGGTGTAGTATGGGACTCACATTTTGGGTACCAAATACAGGAGCAGGAGGGAATACAGAGAAGGACTGCCAGATTTGTCTTTGGAAATTAACAGAAAACACAATCGGAAACTAATATGATAAAGGAGCTGGGGTGAGATTCATTGGAGTATAGAAGGAGGGTACAGGGAGTCATAGGAATATACAAGGCCAATCTTGGACATGAAGCGCGGAAAGATATTGCTAGGAAAATTAACAGAGGTGCTTGGAAGGGTAAAGATGGCCATGACCACAAGCTAGCACCTAATGTCAGGTATAAGGGTGTGGGAAAATTTTCTTTTATAAGAAAAGATGTAAAGGATTGGAATAAATTGCAAAGGGAGGTGATGAATAATTTATCGAAAACATTGAAAGAATTTAAAGTAAAAATTTATTGACAGCAATCGGCCAACAATTACTGATGATATCTACAGTACCTGCCAATGACGTTGCAGGTAGCACAGATCACTGGGTGTCCCCGACGTCTCATCTGGGCTAATAAATGCTGTGCTGTGTGTGTAACGCAATAAATTAATGCTTCACTGCTTTCTTCTTCTCAGGAGCGCTGAGAACGCGGCATCTCGTCCCTCCACGAGCACCACTGTGATTTTCCCTTTTCCGCCAACTGAAGGATATTCGAGTTACCACCCGAGACGTTGCATCATCTGCATTAAAGAGATTCCCTCCAGGGGGGCGCGACAAAGGCTCGAGGCAATATCGCAGCGAGCCTCGCCTCGCTACTTGGCTTCAGCCGCCAGCAAGAACGCGTCGACATTTTTGCCACCAATTCTGCTTAGGCATTGTTTGTTCTCACTTCAGTGAGCTGCCTTCAGGCAAAATGTAAATATCCACTCAAGCTCTGCCACGGTGGAAATTAATTTTGACATCTATACTACGTATTATAAATCTGTAGGCAGGCTGTGCTTGTGTTTGTCTTTTTGTCGAGGTATCACTCAAAATCTTGTGAAGCAATTAGGACGGGGTTTTCACAGTTTAATAGCTTTTAATCTAACTTAAAATCTCTGGTATATCTTATGACCCTATTATTCGTTTGTACCGGGTGCCACAGATGACACTGCACCTCAGATGAACTATCGTTTACGAATTCCCACCAGAGATCACGCTGCAACACAGATAAACGCTCCGCAGTTTGGATTTTTCTAATTTGTACGGTTAGAGTACACGGAAAACGTAGCTCCCACCATGGCAGCCATTAAGCATGGTTCATGTGATAATCAACGTCCATTCGTCGTTCTCTGGCGCCGGAAGATGTTCCCAATGTGGTTTTCCTATGCATGTGAGAATCTCAGTCAGCTGAACCCCACAGAAAAATCTAATGCTTTTCTTCCGACGTGGCCATTTCTCTGTGTAGAGAATTATTTTGCAACTTCGAAATTGGGAGTTCAGACTGACGACACATTCATGCACTAATCACAAACTTTTTAATAAATTCCTTCAGCCAGAAACGTTACAAAGTCTTTTTAAGTGATCTGATCCATATGCGAAACTCCCGCTAACAGATAAATTTATTTATTTATTTACTAAAAAAATTCCTGTTTAACATTGTGAAGATTACAACCAACTTAATTTAAATTTAAACGATTCACAGCTAACTCAGTTAATACCATTACGATTACTGTTTATGATGATTACTAATTTATTTTATTTTACTGAAAGTTGCACACAAAAGGATAAGTTTCAATTTGTTGCAGAATCCGTCTCTGCCGTGCCACTTTGCCCTAACCCTGTAATACTATCGAGTAAATGAAGCCTCCAATTTTACGTCAGTCTGATCCACGGAGCTGCCTACCGTACGTCGTTCTGGGTTACAACTACCAGTGTCAACTTCAAATTTGGATATAACTAGAAGCAAGCATATGCAATAATGATTACACCACTGTACATAATAAGATGGTCTGTTATCAACGAATTTTCCTTACATAATAATTCATTATGTTGTTTGTTTACAACAACTCCTTGCTATATTATGAGAACAAGATAAATTGTTTACAGGGAATAGAATCCGCTTTTACAAAACAACTATTCCTGAAACTAAAACCACTATTAATTTGTGTTTCGATTGTCATGCTGATACGGCTCTTATTTATCTTCTTGTTGTTACAAAGTTTTTTTTTTTTTTTTTTTTTATGATCAGTAAAAACACCGTGTTTTAATTTAACCGAAAATTTTACTTAACGTAAAAGAGCCGGTTAGTTTCTGTCAGTTTCGTGTTGTAGACGCTTTCTTGAACTGGAGACAGCTGGTGACCTTAACTCCATCTCAGGGGAACCTCTCTTCCAGAATTTAACACTTTCAAAAGAAAGCGAAGTAAATATTTTTTCTAATGTTAAGATGTAAGTATGTCTATCTACTACAAGGTAACTGTAGTAGATACCGCAATGTTTTCATCAGCTGTAATCTTTATAATATTTAATCTCGAAGTTATACTTAAGTTAATCCATGGACTACACAAGGTGTTTTAACATTTCATTTCCTTTATTAATGTTGATAAAAGAGAAATGAATCTCGCATCATATTTTTGGCATCAGACATGCGCTTTACGTATTTCTAGAGCCTTCCACTAATGTAGTTCCCGCTTTGCAGCATTTCCAGACGCTGTTCACTAAGGTCATTTGTTCTGTGCATGAAGCTCTACCAGCTTCACTCTCTGGCTCGGTGGCTGTTCACATACAAAATACAGCCGGCGGCAGCAATGAGAATAATGGAAGGCGTGCGGGCGCTCTGGCGGCAGCGGGACAAACTACATTACGCCGCCTGCACTGGGACTACTCATCTGCATGTGGCCTACATTACAGGGGCGCCTTGCACAACTTCATTGTACTTGGCACCACAATGTTATCCCTCTATTAGCAACTCAGAAGTATTTCTCAATCCTTAAAACGTTATTCCACTTAGGTAAATGCTCATATACAATAACCGTAATGCATTTATACAAATCAAAGGAATGTCACATTAACAAATATACACTGAAGATTTATGCTTTCCTTGGTTTCTCTTTTCTTTTTAATACCTGAGAGTACTGATCTTCTTTTTATAGCAAAAAAAAAAGCGTTTAGCTGCATTTTAAAGGCAATTTGAAAGTCGTAATACTTAGTTAATGGTTGAATGAATGCAGTTCAATCGTCTATGAAGAACATTACTTCAAGTCTTGCGTTTAAAACGAAATAAAAGATCCCTCAATTAAGGAACATGAAACGAATTTTTGCATTTCAAAACGACCAGAAAAATTTTTCATTACCAATCCACGTAAAGGTGACAATGTTATTCATGATTTAAGCTAAGCGAAACACCTTAAAAAATTAAAAGACAAAGTTTCTAGTCAGCAAGCAATGACTATATCTACAAGTTGTCAGTCCTCAATCCACATTTTTTACGTACCTGTATGTGCCAGATTCATGCCGACTTGTGATTGCTTGTTTTAAAAAGTTCTATGCCTTAACTAAGCCTCATGCAAGATTCTTGTTTCATTACTTGTTCTCAACATCCAGGGGACGGCTGCCTTAGGCATAGTCAAATCTGGAGTTTTGGTTTTACGGCCGCCTGCCCTTGTTGACGTCTAGCATGTTATACCCACTGCCAGATAGTACAACGTACTATCTGAGGAAGCGAAGTGTTGCCGTCTCTATGCGGAATGTGTAACTATGTTCCGTATTATTTGTTTGCGAAATGTGTTGTTTATGAGGTGGGGATTGGGGTCAGTCCCGGCGTTCGCGTTGATGGCTGCGGAAAACCACCTGAGGACGGCCGGCACGCCGCGCCTCAGCGCACTCAGCTTCATGCAAGGCTCACTCAATCAATAATTTATCATTTCCTATTGCCGGTTAGTATGCGTGCATTTTTGAATTTATATATTTCTTTTAATTTAATGACGATGCTGATGTGTATGTATTCCAACACAATCTTGTGAATGTTCTATATAAAATACAGTTGAAATATTCTGGTCGGAAGATATGTTTGGATCAGCCAGATAATTACATGAAATCTTATTTTGTCCACAGCACATACAATCTATGAAATATGATTTTCTTGGAATTTTTCACTTTCAGGGCGTTATGAATTGTTTGATTTGGGATTCATCAGGTAACAATCCCAGCATTCCATTGAGGTGGTTATTGGAAATCGTTTGGAACCGAAATCTGGATGGAAGTATCGGATACCGTACCAGGGCGATTCTTGCTGTTATTCCCAAATTACGCGTTTCTTGATGTTTTTCCAAAATTAGGCGTTTCTTGATGTTATTCCCAAATTAGGAGTTTCTTGATGTTGTTCCCAAATTAGGTTTTACTACTGCAGACTGCAGGACTAGCACTAGATTGCGGAGATGTGTCTCTGGAAAGGTAATGGCTGATATGTATCTAAGTGCTTGTCCACAATCGTCTCCAGTGCCTAGAAACGGTAGGCACAAATTAAGTTTTGATGTTGCGTATTGGATGAAAATAATGTAAAAAGCTCTAGTAATCACAAAAGGCAACTTAAGAAAGTTAACGCCAGATAAAAATATTTCTGTATATCCCTCCTGCACATCCTTCCAGCTCGATATACAGGGGTTACCGTTATTTCATCTCTCTTTTTTTAAACTACTTAACGTCTCTTTAACAGCGACGTCTTTTAGAGACGGGAAATGAGGGGGGGAGGGCAAGGAATGGGAAGGAATGGCCTTTTTGAAGGAAGCATCCCGGCATTTTCCTGGAGTGATTTGGGAAACCATGGAAAACTTAAATCTAGATGCCCGGACGGGGATTCGAAACGCCGTCATCCCGAATGCGAGGCCAGACATCTCTTCTTCAAATTCTTCCAATTAAATTCAGACTCCTAGTACGAAACATAGGACTTTAATGGATTAGGAATACATCTTGTACAAAGTGACTGACATTCATGAAAAACGTAGGACGTATTATCTTAGAGAACGGTGAAACATTTATGTTATCCGTCTTCTTGCAAGCGGCTCTGAAGAAAAGATGTAATATAGTTAATAAGGTTGGTGGGCTTGGTACAAATTCGGTTTTATTGGTAAAATGTTACTGTGCTTAGGCAGGCGATGAACAGACCGAAAGACGGAACAGGAAGGATGTAAAGTTTTTATCTCTTGTAGCTTGGATTACTCTCTGTCCTTATTTGAAGTAAGGAAAACCCGAGGTGTGGCAAGCGACTCAACTGAAAAGTGGTTCCACCTTTCCGTCGTTGATTAATTACTAGTAAATATGTAAAATTAAAAAAAAATGTAATTCCGTACTCGTAACATATAAAATAAAAAGATGTGATATTCTAACAACCAGTAAAGGTATTGTCGAAATTGATGCGATGTGCTCCCTTCTTATGTATAGGATATCCACTATCGGACAAGCAGTTAATGACATGGTCTGTTATGAAGATGTTTCGATGATTCCTAGTTTTCGCTTTTCCGTTACTCCAGTCGAATGCCTTCAAAATGCAGTTGCCGAATTCTTTCCGGTTCCTTTCCCCAGCCCAAGCAACATAAAAAAAAATCACTTCAACGCTACAGAGAAATGAAGAATTATTTTAGAATTCAGCGCCCAGAAATTACCTTGATGTTACAATGACGATGTGAGACTTTTCCTCACTGCTCCGATCCAAGACTCAACTGATGGCATGCACTCTGCCCGTGCGATGATTACAACATACCAACCTGGTGTTTTCGAGTGTTTAATTCAGTTTCTGAGGACCGGCTGCCAGCCGCCAGATATTCCGCCACTATTGGAGAACGTTATAGATGTGAAATTCACAGATAAAAAACAGTTTGTAAATCACAAACAGTAGTCCGAAGAGGACAGCAAGGTCAATAAACCCAAGAAGAGGAAATTCATTTGCCATCCACCAACAGGGTCGGAGCCTTCACGAGGAGCTGAGTCACCAAGAGACACGCAGAGGCCGCCCACCAACGTAACTCCAAAAACAGGAACGGCTGCGCGCCTGAGTAGCGGCAAAGCCACCTCAGTCAGACTGCACGCAGCCACTGTCCACACGGCTCACCTGTTACATCAACGTCACTGGGCGTCTCGTTTGCTCATTAATTGTGTAGTGATTTCTTAAATTCTTATAAAAATGGAAGTTAAAACTATCAATAATTCAAATAGTATATTTCTGATTATTTACCTTGATATTTTTTCTTCATATTCCAGTTCAGTGCTTGATAAACAAACGTTAAATGTTCACTCGACTATAGAATACTTAAATAACCCCTTAGTTATGCACTCTTAGACTATGGAAGTGCGAAACGTTAAAGCAAGTAAAGAACGCAACACGCCTAAGATCTACGAGATTTATTTCACACTTCATGATTAATAACTTCACTACAGAAATTCATAGTTGATATATACGGGAAATTTTTGCTTTGATTTGGTGCTTATTATTTTTTCAAAAGATTATGATATATAAAGTGTAACTAGAAAAAGGCTAAACTCATTATTCAACCCGAAGGTTGGTTGGATCCTCCCGAACGAGGACAGCCAGTTCCTTTCCTCTATACCTAGGGAACCCAAACCACAGTAACTTTATGTAGTACTTCACATTACACAGTAAACTGTACCAGACTTGAGGTTAAGGGGCTTTCAAAACCGGCGCTGAAAAAGGGATTCAAACCGGGAACCGTTCGCTCTCCAGCCTTAACCACTGTGTCATCACACCACTCCAGGCAGTAACTCTCGGTCAGTTGAATTCATAGTCACACTGAAGGAACATTTTCCAGTATCGTGCTGAAGTCAAAAAGATTATAGTTCTGCATCTAGGCTAGTTTCAGAAATCTAGCAGTGTGGATGAGCGTTAGGCGAAACCACACCACCGTCAAGGCACAACGGGTTCAGGTTAGAGTCCTGCACCCCACGAACCAGCTGTCCTGGTTACGGTTTATTGGTTTTCCGAAGAGCTGGGAGGGTTCTTAATCTTCACCAGATAAACGATACGTTCCATAAAAAAAATACTCTTTACATACACTAGTGGCACGTTTCGCAGGCAGATGCGAACACAGACATCCCACCCTTAGGATAAGTGCTCTGCATCTGATGGCGGCCCTGCGCCACTTCCCTTCCCTCCATTTCTTCATTAAAATTGTACAGACAAGTAGCTGCATTCCACGATAGCTGTAACAAGCGATTGAAAACCAAAAATGTTGACATTAGATTGTAGTCAGAGTTAGTTGATGTGAGTTCAGTGCAGTGGATGTTGCCATCTGGTGAGTCAACTATCTGGCTGCTCATAAACGCCATTACGTAATTGGCTGCCAGAAATAGTCACTGTATTTGCCACTTTGCTGGCATACTGCTAAGGATACATTCGAGGTAGACAAGACTATGAGGTTGCGTAGACAGTTAGTGAATTAAATTCGCTGAGTATCGAGTTCTTATTCGTATCACAATTCAGAGTAAGAAAATTTCAGGTTTGAATAACTGTAGTTACTGACATTATGATAATATAATTATTATCTCTCCTTGATTACTGAATGAATAGGAACTCGTTTATCGGTGGTTAAAAAATGAAGTACGAGTGATGAAAATCGAGAACATAGTAACTTTTTTTTTATTTCGGCTAGTGAGGACCATTTGAACATGGTTCGTTTTTTCTGGTTACTTCGACCTTCCAGGAAAGTAGAGGATCAAAGACCCAGTGCGCTTATGTCACCTGTGCGCTTTTATTCGGTCACCCTTGGACACATGTAACCAGTGTGAATGATAAAGTGATGGGTGGGGGGCGGGGGAGGAGTTATTGTTTCTGAAATGTGTAGCTTATGAGGCGGACCTTTCCAACATTTTCCTAGATCAGGGTTTTTCAGACTTATAGCTCCACGTACACCTATAAAATTTCCCAGGCAATGGCGAACCCCGTTAAAAAATTGGGATTTAAAAAAAAAAAACAATAAAAACAAGTTAACTTCAGGGGGACGGAAAATTTAGATTTCGGTGACATTTTTTTAGCTCCACTAGTGGAGACAATGGGGTGGCGTGGCAATGGAAGCAGCAAACTAATGTTCTAAGGGGCGGCAATCTCACAGCTTATGCCCCGGCTCGAAAAATTGGCAGTTCCGCCACTGCGTTCAGTCTCAAATCACGATAGTACGCGTTACACGTTTGTCAGCCGCCATTCTTAAATCTTGTCGCGAACCCACTTTGCCCTAGGTGATTGCAGGAGCCCGCGACCAGGACGGCCGGTACACGGGGCGTGCCCGGTCCCGTTGTACCAGCCTCACCGCACTGAACCACACTGGCGGGTCACTTAATACACGATACGTCATTTTTACTGTACTTGCATAAGTGTTAAAACATGGGATCATTATATCATATTAGATATAGATTGTGTATCGTGAATAATTGTCAACAAAGTTAACCGGCGTTAATCGAGAAAGTATGCCTGCAGTGGTGAGCACTGTGGGATGGATACGCCTCCGGATGGGCCGCTGGCGCCATATTGATTGCCGTGTTGAGCTGCGTTTCACTGGGCGCCATCACTCTCCAATCACCACAAGTGACATCTTTATTTGAAATGCCAGATGCGTACCTGTCATAACACATCCATATCCACCGGTATGTGGATTGAATTTTGACACGAAATTAGTTAGGAATTTCGTTTTGTTTTAAAGAAAGAGCTGAAATGACTTATTTGTTGCGCAGATTTAAATTCAACGATTTTAATTTTGAGCGTGTAATTGTGTTTGCCCGCTAAAAATTGAAAAAAAATTGAATTGAATTTGGTTTCCATCACATACTGCTTACACCGCCACGGCCTTTTGAAACAAGTCACGTGCTACAAACTTTTGAAGCTGAAGTCAGGCTCAGCTAAACAATATAATTAATAACGGAGTCAGAATCTTTCTTTTTTATTATCAACTTTAATGTACTCCAACCCTTGCTATCCTGGGCTAATATCTTAATTTGAACATGAATATCGCACTAAACCTTTATTTTGCTGCAGCTCTTTTTAGTGGATCTGCGGAATTTCATGTTAGACGCACCCGTTTAAAGTTAAATCGCACGACCTTATTCGTAATTATATGCACAGTTCCCAAGTTCTACTCGACAGGAGTCAGAGTATTGTATCTTAGATGAAAATGACAAACTGCACTTAACTGGAGACTGGAAATTAGTTCAAGATATTGAGCGAAGCAGTTGCAAGGAAATGCTATAACTTGTGTCTATAAATTTCATTGAATTTACGGGATCCCGGTTGTGTACTTCAATACCAAGTTCAGTTCAGTGTTTGTTCCGTCTATGCTATTATTTAGCAAGCTCCAATTTATAAATACTGCTCTAACTATTATATCAAGCTTTATTCATGTAATTACAACATTACAGTGACGACTACACAAAACAAACACAACACGTATTAATTAATACCGCCTATGCCCCAGGCCGGACTCGAACAGATGACTCTTACAACGTGAGGCCAGAGTGCTAACCCCTATAATGACAGGCCTGGCCAGTAAATTGTTAAGCTTTATTCTAATAGCTTTAGAGAGAATGAACGTTAAAGATCATGTCGTACTATCATTTTCAGACTAAGGGGATCGAAAAATCACTAAGCAAAAAATAGTTTCTGACAAATACATGAGGACCAATAATTAAAAGTTTTTAAGAAATCACAGAATCTGTGGCTTCCAAATATCGTTTTATGAACCATAAAAGTTTAAATAATTTTGACTGTTATAGTGGCTTATTGAATAACTGGTATGACTGAGAGTCTTTGGCTTTCAAATTTAAGCTTCCTCTTGTCAATTTTCGTTCATATCTTTGCTGATAATGTTTTGAAACAAAAAATTTTTTGTGATATTTCTTTCATCGTACACATTTACCGCGGAGATAAGTGGAGACTGGAATGTGGTGAGTTACAGGAGATGTATGGATGCCTTTATAACACCTGGAAATGTACTGTTACCTATCATATTGCGTACGATTTACATATTTCACAACCCTATTCTCTGATCCAAACGCGAAGAATGGTGAAGATACATAATATAATACATGTGCTGTGATACATCACTTGCAAAGTTCCATGTTCTTTTTCGAAAAATTCCTTCGAAATCAAAAAGGATTCAACAATTATTTTTTTTTTTTTTTTTTTTTTTAAATCGTTACATAGTTTATCAAAAATCCGATACGGAAAGATTCAATTCAGGCAGCAATGATTCACAATGAAAACTATTTTCCAGAATACCGTGATTAAAAATGAAAGTTTTTTTAACTTTCTGAACAATACAAATTCAGTGTTTTATCAAAAGCTCATAATTATTCTGAAAAACATTCGGTTAGTAATAATCTATCGGTCTACCTAAGTCCGAAAGTAATCTAAAACGAAAACTAGATTTTTATTAGACTATTGAACCCTTTCACAGGACTCTGTTTCGAGTGGTAGTAAACCACCAAACAAAAATTCATCGCAGTTGGTGGGAAGCAATGTTGGGCTCCCCTTGCTACTCTTGCTGGCATTTCACTAACTTGCTTTTTCCTTATCGACTCACTCGTGAAGGTTTCAATATGGAACTTAAAACTGAAGTTATTAAACGTGAAATCGGAGATATATAGCGCAAACAGTTCAGAAATTTTTGTCTCTGATGCGCAACGCTACTTCCATACTGTGAAAGACATCTTTTTTTTTTAACTAAATTGTGTGTCCATTGTGTGTCGACAAATATATCGATAGCGACATCAGTGAAGACCATTACGCGATGAAAATGTTTATATCAAGATAAATTATTGTCTCTATTGCTGGATTAAAATTCCAACATGGATTCTTCCCTAAACAACATCACAGCGGAAATGTATTGAACATACCAATGTACAGCTGCAATTATGATAATGAATGCAGATTGTAGTGTATCGCTACACTACATAGTATATTCGCGTCATGCTGGACTAATGGCTCAGGCAGGTGGACAAGTGAGACTAAGGGTGACAGGGCTGCTTTGGAATGCGACCTTGGGCAGGTACCGAGGAGCCGTTAGGTGTGTGTGGAGAGGACACAGTAGGCTGCAGGCAGTGGTTGTGTGCGTGGCAGCCGACATGAGAGAATGTGATGTGCAGCGGCTAATGTTAGCACGTGCTACTGCGGTGCTCTGTGTTCCATGTCGCCTAAGGAGCCGATGAGGCAACCAACGGACAGATGGGTCGTCGCCTAGGAAGACCAGTGGAAGCTGACCTGGCGCCTTCGAAAAAATGGTAAGCACAGAGTGATCCTGATAACCACCCCAAGAAATTTCGTATTGATAACCAAACCTGCCGCCCTAGAGATTCTCATTTCCCCGTTGTGCTTAGTGGAAGGACACCTAACAACCCCTGGGAACTGAGATGTGGAAACTACTATATTATACGTGGATTGATTCATTGTAATTGAGAAGTAATTGTTATAATAAATGTCAATATTAAATGTACGTGAAATGGTGTTGCCAACAGCAAAATCCCAATTCCACTTTTAATTAATTTCATTTAATAATAATGGTTTTGTTGATCAATTAATTAAATTAAAAGTATTTAATTTTAAAAGAAGGAGTACAAGTATACGCTTCAAGATCGAGCAATCTCTTTTCTGCCTGCAAGGAGAGAGGACGATAATGCAAGAACTAATGCAATTAGATTCATTTTATTTTATTTTTACTTTGGCTTCACGCCTCGTCGTCGTCGAGGTCATTAGAGGGGAAAAAGGACTGGGGGTAAGGAACGAGAAGGAATCCGTCCATTGCCTTTTGGAGGAATCACAAGGCATTCGACTGCAGTGATCTCCGAAAACCAAGGAAAACCCAAATCTGGATGCCCGGTCCGGGATGCGAACCCGCGTCTTCCCGAAAACGAGGCCAGAGCGTTATCGCTCACCGATCACGCTCCGTCTGGAATAAGAATTGTAACTACCAATAAACGTTACATATACTATAGATCTGGAAGACGTTACCGTCTATGAGTCTGAAACGAAATTTGTGGAGGCGAATAATATTAAAATCTCTATCAGAGGACATAAGGGTCAAAATTCGTATTAATGCCCCTGCAATTAAACATGGACAATTATTTTTCCAGGTGCTTGGTTTGTTTTCTCGCATAGCGGTAGCAGATACAGTTTCTGGAAGATTGACCGGCACTGGGAACATTATTCAGGGACCCCATTTTGTTGGCTGCAGAAGAACTGATGTGAACTCTAGAAACTTAATGCACCCTCTTTCATGAATTTCTGTATGTATAAGGATCAAAGAACTGTATTATAACTTTCTACAATTACAACACATAGATACGAGAATGGCTGGAAGATCACAAAAACAGATACCAATAAACAAACAAAAAGTAACAAAATAATAGCCACTGCTATATGTGATTCGTTTAACTTCAGATAGTTACATTTCACAATGATCAGAATACGCAAACGTTTAAAAACTCTAACTTCCCGAAGCTGTAATAACTTGCCGACTTTAATATCTGCTTACCACCACTATCCTTTTATATTGGACTGAGCTTGTTGGATGAGCGGTTTTCGATTTTCTATGACTTCCCGAGATCACTATAGGGCAGCGCTTCTCATCCTTCTTCAACCTGGGGGAGAGTAAATTATGACAAATAATTTTACGGACGACGAACTCTCGCAAAAATGTCATTAACTTATTCTTACAGGATCGCCATTCCCTTTGATGCCAGCTGGTCCAATGTAGTCTTATCCTCATTTCCTGGAAATACCAGATTTTTGTCTGTAAGTTGATTCATGCCTTTTACAAAATTTGATCTTAGGCTTATATCATATGCTCTCTTATACCCTGTGGATATCTGATATATTATCCTGGAATTATATTGCATATTTTAATATTTAGTATCCTTGAATTTGGGCTTCCTTAGCTAAGGTAAGTTTGTTAATTCTTAGGGAGAATGTTTAGTTTCCGTAGCAACGGGTATCTGCAAATGGGTGCTTGAATAGTAACCTTATTAAGGGGACCTGGACGTGAAAATGAGTAAACAAAATCGTTTTTTTTTCCTCTATCTGATAGAAAAATTTCTCCTGTTTCCAAAAATGTATGGTTTATCAACTTTTAGATTGTTAGTTTGGTCCTAAATGCTCTTTAAAGAAATGTCTGCACACCAGCCTAGCCTTCTTTCAGCTCACTGTTGCTGTCATTTTCTCAAAACTACATTTTTAGAACATTAGGTACATACATCTTCACAATGGTTTGAGCTGTTTACCAAATTTCTACCAAGTGAAGAATGGGACAGTCTGTTTGTGTTATGCCTAATACATTGCCGAAATTTTTTTTTTTTGTCATCATGCATATAATTTTAGTGATAATTTTTAAACAAAATAATTTGGTGGTTTGATAAGTTTTTTTATTTTCCCTGACGTATTCCGAACTACAAAAGGAGAGGCATAATGAGTACCTAGAAATGTTGACTGTAGTCTGACACAGTTTGAACGCTAATAGACTGATGATGCACTAGTAAATGGTACCAGAATGGGAATGTATGTTATAAAACCATCTACTAGATAAGATGTTGTAATTTTTAAACTATAACATATAATTAGTTAATGTGATTCAGTGTTGGTGCAAAATCGCAACTTCCTCCTGTAACCTCTCCTTCTCACATTTACAGTAAAACTAATTACTGTGTGAGGCTATTATATTTGGGAGGTTGTATCCTGTTTTGTACGCTCAGAAGGGCGTACTGGAAGGATTAGCTCCAAAAAATGTTAACTAATAACGTAACAATTCGGTTCCAAGAATATCTTTGCTTGAAACCCGGCCCGTAATGCTAAGCGCAACGATTTTAATGAGTTTTTTATTTTATAAGTCTGTCAACTACTAAATGAAAAACAATATTACATAAGTATACTTCACTTTTAATCTCACCACTTAACACATTTCGTTTCTAAAATTACACCACAGCCGCAGCAAGACTTTTTGTGCGTGCTTTTGCACGTATTTCTCTTCTCTCTCTAAACAATAATACTTCCTCTCTCTGACTCTCCAAAGACAACAACACTAATCCTACTTAAACCTAAGAACTTACAACTACCCCAGTACAATATTAAAAACGTCTGTGGAACTCGTTATATTACAACCTCAGAGTATTTACATTTTTTTAATTATTAATTAATACAAAGATATAAATAATAATATATATATACATTGATTGGAGATTAAAGGTTGCATCTGCCCCCACATTGAGACAAATGCAATGCTGTCACACCACTTCTACGCCACCAAACAGTATTCATTTGTCGAAATGTATTATACCCCTTGTCCATCTGCATTCCTTTTTGCTACAAGTTCAGTGTGAATCATCTTACAGTACATTCACATGTTACACCTGCTTCTGGCAATTTTAATTACACAATCATCATAAGTTAACTTTACTAGCAATGCTCAGTTCATGCCATAGTAAAATTGTTTAGCAAACCATACAGTACATACCTACTATTGTAACTTTAAATGGTCCCTTAGCATGTAACACACCATACAGAGAATACTGGTACTTGGACCAAAATAAAATTTGATACTCGTTCGTTCTGCCGCAGCTATTGGCACTCGTTCGACAAAGCCAACAACACTGTTACACACAACACTGAACGTACATCAACACTCGCACTCCTGTTGTTAGATATCTACAGTTAAAGCCGTGGTAGGGTATTCACCTGGTATTTTAATATATTAGGTACTTATACATCGCCTTGGCGATTGTGCAAAGGTGTCCGCTCACTTGAGCGAAAGACAAGTAGATGGATTTTGGGCTTTATCTTTTAGGATCAGATTTTAGATTTATACAGATTGAAAAATTTCGCTGTCGCTAAAAAGGGTGTTCCTTCACCGGGAAAATTGGGTATAGCATGTCCGCATGTTCAGTATTTCGTTCGGAGTAGAGTGACTGTTTCAGGCGCTCCCCGAACAATAACTTCGGCATTTATTTCTAACACGAGACATGGTCTTCCTGTGCCGTATTGACCTTGCATCTCCCCATGAAACTATCTGTATTGCACCCGTTTCTTTTCCCATGCCTACCTTCAAATGTGTGGCATGGCTTGTAAGCTCTGGCGAACTCCATTTCATGCCCGACTTCACTCCCACCAATGTGAGCCAATTGAAATCCCCATTGCACCCTAAAATTACATAAGGTTCCATTTCCATTTGAAAAATATGTTTGACTGCTTTTGTTTTGTTGCTTTTAACAGTAGTAATTGCCTTCCCCTTGACGGGCCACCTAACTATCATCTTTTCCTCGTCTATTGCTGACATAATTTTACATAATGTTGT
This sequence comes from Vandiemenella viatica, assembly GCA_031002005.1. NCBI lineage: Eukaryota > Metazoa > Arthropoda > Insecta > Orthoptera > Morabidae > Vandiemenella > Vandiemenella viatica. The sequence goes on along the minus strand of JARYHS010008075.1, from coordinate 121,438,790 downwards.
TTCTTCCCGCACTACCTCAGCTTGTTCTTTCCCCTTGCTTATACCAAGCTCTACAGAGACTATATTTTTATTTACAGCATTTAATTCCTCCTTGCATTTTCTTTGGTTCTCAGCAACAATTCTCTTAACGTCTTCAATAACAGCACACTGTTTCTCATTGTTACTTCGTACACCCTGTTCCACCAGTACCGCAACTTCTCGTTGTACCTTTTCTTGAAAATTGTTTAATTCTACTTTCACTTCTTGCTTCCATTTCTCTTGAAATTTATTTAATTCATCCCTCACAGACAATAATCCTTCTTCGATCTTCTTTTGACTCAAATCGATCCTTTCCTTAATTTCTGTTTTCATTTCTTGATTTGCCTTTTCTAGTTTCTTTTCCATTTTCATCAAAAACGACATTAATGATTGGGTATCAAATTGGGTATCCTGGTTCCTTTCTCGAGTTTTTAGTGACCGGCTTAATTCTGGTGAGATCGTTCCATCATCATGATATTCTCTCCCCCCATTAATATTACATCCATTCATTAGCTCGACATTCTGATCATTACTGCTATTATCAAAATATTCATCCACCCTCTTTACTTCGGATTCGCCATTAGGACTGCTAGTATTTCTTGTCGGACCTTGCAAATCATTGCTCGCATCTCCCACATTTAGACTAATTGCACCAGTACTGTCTGTCCGCCAACCCGACATTTTACTTGTATCTTCGAAATCACTTCCTACATTCATTTTCATTAAATCAACGTAATTACTTGCCATATTTATCAAAAACAAATACCTTGACGTACCCAACACACAGAAAAAAAAATTATTTGGAACAAAAAAAAATTCTTTTAACTCACAACATTTCCTGCTTTATCAAATTAAATCATTAATACCCTTAGTACCACACTGATATCAACGCCGATAACATTGACAAGAGAAACCAAGAAACCAATTTTACTTACTACTATTCTTTGTAGCTTCTGTAAAACATTTCAGAAATGCAGAACAGAATTAATCCACTCCAGAACAGAGCTGAAATTTAAATCCAAACACACACATACAACTAAAAAAAAATTATATAATTACTTATAAATAAATGCCCCCCTTTTTGTTCAATAATTTTCTTTTATTTCTCTGCCTTATTAATTACGAGATATCCACAGACGCCTAATTTTAAGGTAAACATTCTACAAGATTCCTTTTACAAATTTAGTTTTTAACGTCTTTTACAATAATCTCTTGTTATCCTTGAATTTAATTCTTTACTATTATCAGAATTTAACGTTGTTGCAGTTCAAATCTGTAAACTTTGTCTCTCAATCAAAATTAATTTCAACAGTTAAACTTTTACGTTAATTTTCAGTCTTTAGTTTACCACACAGCAACAACTAATTATTGCTCTCCCAGTCACTTTAACTACCGACGACTCTTCTAGTAGTCCCACGTAGATTAAAGAAACATAGATCGGTACTTGCCAAATGCGCCTTTCCGCCTCGTAGTTCTTCGTCCGCTACGTTGTCGTTTCAGCAGACTTGTCCACCTCCGTTCTGCAGCATCACCATCAGAAAATTCCTCTAGCCAGAAATCAACACTTACAACTTCTGCTGCTTTACCAATTCTGACAACCTGGTCCACATGCAATCCACCGCTTCACAAAAACCTCAGATCCTGGCAGGGTAAGCCACATGTAACCTCTCCTTCTCACATTTACAGTAAAACTAATTACTGTGTGAGGCTATTATATTTGGGATGTTGTATCCTGTTTTGTACGCTCAGAAGGGCGTACTGGAAGGATTAGCTCCAAAAATGTTAACTAATAACGTAACAATTCGGTTCCAAGAATATCTTTGCTTGGAAACCCGGCCCGTAATGCTAAGCGCAACGATTTTAATGAGTTTTTTATAAGTCTGTCAACTACTAAATGAAAAACAATATTACATAAGTATACTTCACTTTTAATCTCACCACTTAACACATTTCGTTTCTAAAATTACACCACAGCCGCAGCAAGACTTTTTGTGCGTGCTTTTGCACGTATTTCTCTTTCTCTCTAAACAATAATACTTCCTCTCTCTGACTCTCCAAAGACAACAACACTAATCCTACTTAAACCTAAGAACTTACAACTACCCCAGTACAATATTAAAAACGTCTGTGGAACTCGTTATATTACAACCTCAGAGTATTTACATTTTTTTAATTATTAATTATTAATTGATACAAAGATATAAATAATAATATATATATACATTGTTTGGAGATTAAAGGTTGCACTCCGCATTACAGATCATGAGTAATGTGTCTTTAAACGAGGCGTAAAAACGCAGTCTGTCCACGTCCAGGTCCCCTTAATGAAGCTGGTGAAAAATACTCACCTAATTCTATTCGCCACAAAGCGATATTCATAAGAAGTCGTGTGATTATGTAGTAAATGAAGAAATACTAGAATACATGTACAAATGAATTATACATAGAAATCTTTTCAGCAAACATAGTTAAGGAGAGCTTGCATAATTCGAAGAAGTCTGATTCGTTATTGATGTAGTTTCTGTGTTGGAAATTGGACACCATTAAAAGTGTTTTAACTATGTGAAGTATCCAATTTTGATTTCATTATACTTAGGCGCCTATGACAGTTATCAAATCATAAATAGTGCCAACAGCTAAACGACGAATTAAAAGAAGAATAAACCCGGAAAATCCTACAAGCCTCACACAGTAGAGCTGTAAAAGTAAAGAGAAATTCTGTACCCGTATGTATTTGTTACTAAACCAATCAGTATCCGTTACTTTCGAATCGTTACTTGTTACTTTCGGTACAATCAAACAATAGCATGAAGCATTGGATCGAGTCACGCCACGTACGGGTTAACTTCGTTACTATCGTATCGTTTCGTTACTCGTTACTTTCGGTTCAATCGAACACTAGCATGAAGCATTGCACCGCGTCGCATCGCATACGGGACGACTTCATTCGTACTTGGTAAAGTTTAGGTAAATTGTTTATTTAATAAAATAAGCTTTTATAAGTTGTACATTTTGATAAAATTTAAGGATCTTACCGTAAACCTCTGAACGTACACTTGATTTACTGTAGTGAATATTATATACAAAAGAATAATCTAATTTCAAAACAAACACCTGTTTGCATACAAACAAGAAAATTCCTGACCTTTCACCTGACAGTGAAATATCCAGTGACAATAACTAATGACGGTTATTTTTTTAAAGTAGTCTGCTCAAAATCCTTCATAGAAGCCTGATGTGATAATGTGACATGTATTTAACAAATATTATAATCTCATCAAAGTATTTCGTTTTAATTAGGAGTTTTCATCACTGTCTTCCTTTACAGTTTGCATATATTTTTGTAAATTCCTTATCTTTTTATGATAGGTTTGTTAAAATAAATGTGGACATTCCACCAAATCGGGCCTGCAGGCAAAATACTATTGACTCCCGTGCTAATTGTTTCATTTTAAAACTATCAATATTCAATACTTTTAAATCAATAACGAAGGTACAGGACAAACATGCGATTAGATTAATTGTTGTTGCGTCGCGGTTACAAAAAACATCAACATCAAAGCCAGAACCGCATTAATGATTGATCACATGGATCCTACGGTAATAATACAATAACTAACACAAGGCAAAAGGAATAAAGTCATTGTAACTTGTTCTTTGTTTAAGGAATTCTGTAACTGCAAAAAAGGGCTGCTAGATTTGTTTCTCAAAATTATCGCAGAACGCAATCAGTAACAAATATGATAAAAGAGCTGGAATGGGATTCATTGGAAGACAGGAGGAGGGTGAAGAGGGTCATGGGAGTGTACAAGGCGTATATTGATGGTGAGGCATGGAAAGATATTGGTGTAAGAATTAAAAGTATTGCTTGGAAGGGAAAAGATGACCATGACCACAATCTCTCGCTCGATTTCACTCGCAAGGTCTGTGGGAAGATTCTCTTTTTAAGTCAGTGTTTCAGGGATTGGAATTGGTTACCAAGAGAAATTATGAATAATTTACCAAATACGTTGAAAGAATTTAAAGTTAAAATTTGTAGAGGGTAAATATACGTGGATGAAGGAAAGGGGGGAAGATGAGTACGTAGTACGCTCCATTACAATTTTATTAAATATTATTAGAACAAGTGCAGAGATGTAGATCACAAACTATTAGACAACTTTTTTATATTGTAAATTACACTATAAAATAAAATAGAAGGTATCAATTCTTAAAATAAACAAATTTCACAAATGTATGAAATCAATAAACCTCACTAATGAACTATCAATGAAAAAACAGTAACTATCTCAAATTATCCATAAAAATTTTCTATTTACAAATTATGCACTGTAAATTTTAATGTTAAACAAAATAAAAAGTACAAAATTAGTTTTTACGTTGGTAAAATTAGTTACCTGCGGGAGCTGGAACGTGTTCGTATCTATACGACTAATGCGAGTAACGAAATGAATTTGTGAGTAACGATTCGGTACCTCGAGTCAGGCGATGAACCCGTTACTCAGTAACGATACCTCGTTATGTTTGCAGCTCTATCACACAGTATGAGTGCTGTATCTATTTTATGCGAATAATTTTTACGAACTTATATTTTGTTATTGTATTTTAATTTAATTAGCATTAAGTTTTTAATATTCTGCCTGCAGATCACCAAACCCGTCACAGGTTGAGAAACACAGCTCTAGACGAATATCTTGAGGGTTTCTTCAAAAGATTGTTTTCCTTCCGGTTCTCTCTCCTCATATCACGGCTCTAATGACCTCGATGTCGACGAGCCAAAACATCGGAAACGAAAACAACTTTGTATTGGTGAAATAAGGTGTGACGCAGATGCTGCGGCACCTTTGTCGCCTGTGCACCGTGGGAGCGGTCCTTCGCGTGTCGGCACATTAAGCGGGCTCTGTGTTCCGCAGCGCTAATTGTCACTGCAGACAGTCCAGAGAATAGAACGTCCGCTTCCTGAGTCTCATTCATTACGAGAACATTAAGACCGTGAATTCTAAGCCTGGATCAAACGAGTTTCCTTTGCCTTGTCACGTCGACTATCAGTTAAATTAAAATAGTTACCAAACCAACTTAGCTTGCAGCAGACATTGCTCTTGGTGCTTTGGCATTTCATTCCAAAAAAGGCCTGAGATATTCTTATGAAATAGAAAGAAACGCCAAATTTATTACGCTACACACAATTTTATTCTCTGAAAAAATAAAAGAATTCGGCATAATGTGAATCTAAATGTAATAAAAACGAAAATAATAAAACTTCCGAATCGATAAATCTATGAGACTTCTACAAAATTTCACAAACCGGAAATTTTATGAGATTTTAGGCGTTGCTTGTACCTAAGTTAACTGGTTATTTCTTTGAATCTTGGCATGCATTTACTTCTCAATACTTTAAAATAAATCCGAAATTCTCTCTCGTTGCATTTATCAGTATCTGGTGACTAATTTTTCTCGAATGAGGTTCTTATCTTTTTCTCGAGCACAGGCTACTCTCCTGATTAATTTCCTTAGATTGTTTATGAGTTGAAACAGCAACGAGGTCCTGATTGGAGTATATAAACACAACGTGGTGCTATATTTGATAAAAATTATGCAATGGATTCACGAAAAGACGGAAGTTGAATGAAAATATATGTCAGGTCCGCAAATCGATGTGCATTTCACCTTCAGTTCAGTATTAAATAAAAAATGCTTCATTAGGTTTATTCTTATAAAAAAATGGTTTAGATATTGCTCCCTCATAAACATACGGGTTTTATTTCAATACTCTTATTAAGAATAAATGAAACCAGTCGGGAACGCCGGACGGTGATTCGAACCAGCGTCCTCCCGAATGCGACGCCAGAGCATTATTGCTCACTCATCACGCCAGGTCACATTCTATACAACTGCAACGGCGACGAAATTATCACAGTAATACATACGAATGAACAAACGGACTTGATGTAATTATGAATTTTCTGTTTTCCCATTTTTTGATACGGAGGAACAAAAACAAAAGCAACTTCGTTCCTTTTTTTGTATGAGTGGAACGTTTTTGCAGTAACGTACTGATAGTTTACAAGCCAAAACATCTAAAAGTGATGAAAATATCATTTCGTCCACAGACATAAAGAAATTTGTGGCACAATGTCAGTTTGAATTAAACTTTTTCTTAAATATGTGTTGCCGTGATTTTAAATACTACAAAATTCCTGTCCTTTTTTGTGGCGATGTTTCTAGAGGAACGAAAAATTGACCATTTTCGCAGTACTTCTTGTCACTCATTTCACGATCCATGTAATCTAATGTAAATATAAAATAACAAAATACCTTTGAAACCTCATGGGTATCCTACTGCTATTTTAAAATCACTCAAATGCAGTATGACCAACTGTTCAGACACAATCAACACGTAAGTTGCATCGCACAGTTGGATACAAAACAGAGGGTTTAAAAACATCGTTTATTACATTATTACTGGAAGACTAAATTATCATCAAATTAAATTAGACGCATATATGTATAAATACAAATATCAAATAATTTTTTAATATTACTTTTAGCTGCCCAAATTATGAATCAAATAGGAGCTAATTATACTCAATTAATTTTAAATTTACATCACGTTTGGCTCAGTAGGTTAAGCTGTTGCCACACTGTAATGGAAATTCACATGTCACCAGATTCTGCCACCTGACTACGGTATCTTGGTATTTTCACTTAATTCTCCAGATTCTTGCCAAAAACAAAACAACAAAAACAAAAACCGCAGCTTATGCTTGAAACAAAACTTCCACTTTTTGAAGACAGTTGTCGCCATTTTTTTCCTTCCCGTGACACACCTTCCCGTTAGTGAATCGCAGCATTATGTCAAATACCACCAAAAAGCAGTACAATTTCTAAATAGCAAAGCTTTGCCTTAAAAAACGAAAGAAACTCTGCTTCCCGATTGGACGAACTTTGGCAAACAAGATATTTCAGTGAATTTGCTGTAAAAGAAGTAAGTTGTAGCATTATTAGAATATACGACTAAGTTCTGGAACTTCGTGTTTAATCTGCTAATCTCTACTGAGTCCAAATAAAACTTTTTAATTAAAAGGATTAAAATACAAGTGCACGGAACGTGATCTCCAATATTTTACTAAATTAAGGCGCCTGAGCAAAGATGGCGTTAGAATTGTCGTGACAAACGGGCCTGGAATTTTGGCACGTTGTAGTAGCAACATCTGCCAACATGGAGAGAAGTCAAAGAGCTTGGTGAAACATTGTAGTGCTAGTCCGCCAAGAGAGAACTCGGTCACACCAAAGAACATTATTTATCTGCTAACTCTACTGCACTTCCAAAGACGCGTAAAGCTCAAAATGTATATCTGAGCATTTCTCTTGCTTTCTTTTTTTGTGTGACTTGGCAGAATTTTAATCGTTCGCGTCTTCTGCCTCTGCCAGAGCTCTGTCCTTATGGATGTCGCTGAAGTGTCACCAGTTGTCTGTAAAAATGTATAATCTATGGTCTGTATTATTAGTGCATCTATTTGTTTGCGAAATGTGCAATTTACGAGACACATACTGAATACCGTAAGAGTAATTAGTGAGAGTACATCTTGATTTAAAATATATTATATATTTCCAAAATAAATCTATTTTTTTCAGGAAAACAATGCAGTATCTTATCATTAAAGGATCAAAGAGTGTGCCCGAAACAACGATCTTAAAACTACGATTTTAAGAACTTTAATTCGGAATTGATGTTCAAATATTATCATTTCACAGTAAAAAAATCTCCCTTTTTTAAAATGGTTCTTGTTTGAAATACAAATGAATTAGCTGATGTATTTTTAACGAGATGAATTCCTTTCAGGATCAAATCGAAGATGTGTCATGTTGTTATGGTCAAATTAACGTTGAATCTCGTGGGTTTAAAGCTCAGACTTTTTTGTCTTTGGACCTCTGGTACGCGGCGCACAACGTAACCATTAAGCGCCTGGTAAATACATTCCTGACTGCAGCAAACGAAATGTACTGGGGCTCAGCGGCACTCGTGCATTAAGAGGGAGCAGTTTGCACTGCAGAGTGACGTCAGGCAACGCAGAAATTAACTTGTCTGGAACCTCCCACGAAATAAATTAACGCCGGGTGTCAACGCCAGGCGACAGAGCAGAAACAAACATACAAAGCCCTGCAGTCCGATGAAGAGACAACGTAACCAGTTGACATGCGTTTTTATTTCCTCTGTGACTTGGTGGGTTAAGCTAAATGAGCAGATGGCTAAAAACCACATGTGGGCCAACTTTTAGTTTGTGTTGTCAAGCACTTTTACTTTATCCGAGTTTGGAGGTCATCATGTGGAAACTAAAAATTTCATTCCAATACTACCAACTAGCCCCTCGCCCTAACCAGAATCCTAGCCTCTTCCAAACCCAAATATAGTCCTTAATAACCGCTTTCGTTTATTTTTCGCGTAGATTAGTGAGTATACAATTGATATAATTCTTTCTAAACTACTTGCTAAGAACATTTTCGGCATGCAATACGAAGACAGTTTGAAATGAGTGGTTTCCTTAACCACATAACAAGAAGAATGTTGGGTTCTTTGTTCGGCTAAATAGCAGTAAGAAAATGAACATCCTATATAAATATTGTAAAGTAATTTATGACAGCTTAATTGTAGTGCCTCGATTTTTTTTTTTTTTTTTTCATAATAGATATTCGAATACCACGGTTTCTGTACAATTTTTCGTCAGTATTAAGTGTAACTGTAACATGATTCCCAACTATTTTATTTTCGTTTTTAAATATTTGTTGTTCAGTAGAAACTATATAAACTTTAAATACATCTTTAAAATGTATGTGCCTCATGTTCTTATTAACTAAAGAAGCTAGTTCCACAAAATTTAGTTACTGAAATTTCACTCTGTTTCCTTACGTTGTTACGATCGGGGGATTAGCAGCCAATAAGAGGAAAAATCGTAGCGGAAGGTGGAGGCATGAGATGGGCATTGACCATAACATAATTACTAGTGGGTAAAAGAAATGCCAAGAGTACCAGTTATTAGTAGAGAAAATACAGAAGATGGAATTACGAACATAATACCGTAAGGCTTGGCAACAGTTAATCAACTATAAATACAAATATTATATTTCTGCTTTCTGTCAAACAAGTAATTTCCGTAAGTCAGGAGTAACTGTATCGCCATTTCTTTATAACCAATAACAAGTCTTGGTCATGAGGTAGCTGGATTGCACCGAATTCACGAAGAATACTCAGTTTAAACCACTCCTCAGTCTTGGAAATTTGTTTTACCCCTTGGTTCTCCTATACTTATAGAATGAGAGAATTATGGTTGTGGTATATTGCTAAGATCACAGAACGGCGAGAGAAACGAAAAACTTTTAATGTCTCGATGGAACTCGTCAACATATTATATCCGCTTTTAGTATTCAGACAAATTATAACTGTCATTAAAGTAATTGCTGTAAATATCAATCATTTTCTTTAGTGAGTATGAAAGCTGGTATAAATATTTGAATTACGAACCAATACAATACATGAATATCTGCCAGACACGAGCCATCCCAGTGTCATAATGACACACACAGTGATAATATCAAAGTTTACGACATTTTAGCCGTTACGACAATAACGATTATGTTCAGCGAATGTTTATTACCACTATCCGCCAATAAGCAATGTAACAAATCGCACTTTCTAATACTCTGTTATTTAACTCACATAGAAGAGGCACATTTCCACTGTTGCCCTCCAGTATGTTACAAGCAAAAATACTTTGAAAATTTAATGTTGTTTACGGGATTTCTTCTTGTAATGCAACAACTACTTTTTTAAAATTAAAAAAAACGGCAATTACTAGAAAGTATTTAATTTTTGGTAATAACCGTTATGATACACTAGCTTTAGATTCTCGGAAATCTAAGGCGTACCAGGTTTAGTACGTTTATAAAGTGTACGGTAACATAAATAATGTTATTGGTAATTTCAACGAGTCAGTTCCGCGGAATATCAGAAGATATAACGTAATAAGAACATATGCGATTGGGTGAAAAAATTAGGGAAAACAAGTTACCATATTTAAGTGTGTCGTTATTTGTGGAATAGTAACCTGTCATTTATAAGAAAATTGCAGCACTTCTAGAAAAGATTACCTACTAATTGTGAGAGAAAACATTCGGCGGATGTAGAGCAACGTCAATTCACGATCGACAGCGTGTCAGTAAGTAAAGCAGCACTGTCATGAATGATCAATCAATTTAAATCTTCCAGTTATTCCCTCACAGAATATTCTGTGCAGAAGTAAAATATTCGGTCATTCACATGTACCCACTCAATTACAAAGTGAAAGTGGTCCTTCTGATTCATCCTGTATACGTGGCACGCCTTTTACGTCAGCAGTAGACGCTTAAAACGTTGTCCGCATATTCTTTCGTGCAATTTTAATTTGTCTGTGAGTATTTTGCAACAGAATACTATTTTTAATAGTACAAGGCATTTTCCAGTTCAAATTAATTCAAGGTTTCGCTCAAATTAAATTGATGGATACAGACCATAAAACCTTACAAAATACATCTGCATATTTCCTGTTAAATATTTGTCAAGCCACCAAAGTAAATGTTCTGAAAAAACACACAGAGTAGTTTTTTAAAAACATTTTTTATGTTTATTGAGGCAGATACAGCAATAAACATCTTTGTAAAATTGGGAAAACAATTGCTTGTAACCTTTACAGCCTGTATTTTTAAGGTTAACGCCTCGTTGACGTTGAGTTCATTGGAGACGCAATAAGTTACAGAAGGATTCATGCAGGCAACCGCCTGCAGTAATTTCAGGAAACAATGTAAAATCGAAAGCTGAATTATCGGACGGGGATTTGAATCCGTGTCCCCCCGAATGCTAGGACCGAGCGTTAACCGCAACCACCGGGCTCGAAATATTGAACTGGAAAATGTCGGTAAGATCGGTTCACTGTTACCGTAGTTACCGTGTTCAAAAATCCCTCTCCATAAGATGCATTCACATCCTTAGAGATTGACATCATCAGCATAAAGAAACTCTGTACCGCTTCAGAACATCCAACTCCAAATTGTACCCGAAGGCAAAAAAGGAAATAAAGTGTTTTCTACCTTAAATTAAGGATGCTGTGATGTGAGGAGTCTAAAAACGAAGAATTTGTGCTCGTAGTGAAGTTCGTGTGCCTGCAGAGCGACCCAATTGGAGTGTCTCTTGTCAGCTGACCTGCCGTCGCACGCACACCTGCAAATTAGATTTGTGTGGAGGCGTCGGCTCGCGGGTAATCTCGTTTGCTGAAGGCCTGTCCGTCCCTCTGTCTGCACCGCAGCCTGTCGTCATCCGACCAGCCCGCCGCCAGGTGGCAGCTTCGATAACTAACCTTGCTTAGCATCGCTTCCATCGATCTGCTGTCTATCATGCCCAATGCACGGAGAAGTAAACACCGCCATAATTAACTGATCTGTATCTTATGCTAAAAGTGATTGTTAGCTACATGTTCTGGTTATCAGGAATTTAATTCGATAGCTGATAGTAATCCTAAAGAACAGCCAAAAAATTAGAAACTTTTGTTTTCCATCTGCCTTTTATTTTAGGACATGTTCCTTCCGTTTATGTACTTGCGCGTGAGATATTACACTGTGGCTAGTCTTCGTTCTGCGTTCGTATGAACCGGTTTCAACAATTATTGTCTGTTCTTCGTCTCTCGGGACATAAATGACACAATTCGTATTTACTGCTGGGTTGTGTCATCTCGCTATGATTGGGCTGAGGAACGGAATCATTTATAGATACTTTTCTATTCCAGGGATTCTGTTTAAAAGAATTTTATATTATTTTGCTAAACAGCTGTGTATCACAGCAACGATATTGAAAGCAACGGGTAAAATTTAAGTTATGCTTTCATTTAGAATGAAATGCGACATTTCTTCGAGGAGTTAACTACAGTAAAAATTTACCATTTACTGTATAAAAAAGTACTTTCATCTTATGTTCTAGGGTCAGATAAATCTACATTTTTAGTTCATTATTTTTCTTTTACAACTTCATCCGAAACATATGTTATTGTATGCTCATTAATTTGAGAATAAAATACCTCTAATTATTAATTATCGTCATTATTAGGAGACTGGACAAGCAGTTTGCGAGAGACAAACATTTCGTGGAAATATCAGAGTCACCAACATTGAGCATACAATCATTTAGTAGAAAATAGAGACAACGTCACTGTCTAAAATTACTGCAAGATTCATGGGACATTTTATCATCTGCAATCTTCTGTTGTGTCAGCTGATTCAATACTTGGTACATGATCTACAGCTTCACTTTTACTGGGTGGTTATGAAATGTTTCTCTATCTTAGCAATGCGTGGCGTTACAGTAAATAGAAAGAATCCTTGTGTGGTATGATGTACTCTCTTTTCCTTCCTTTTATTCAAAAACTTAAAGCGTCTTGCATTGACCGAAGAGTATTTAAGACTATTTTGGGTGAATAAAGTACATACGCGATAACGCTTTATACACACGGCGCGCGCCGTGTGTATAAAGCGGTGGTGGTTCGAATCCCCGTCCGGGCATCATGATTTGGGTTTTCCATGGTTTCCCCAATCACTCCAGGCAAATGCTGGGATGCTTGCTTCAAAAGGCCATGGCTGAATTCCTTCCCATTCCTTGCCCGCATTCCTTTCCCGTCTCTAAAGACCTCGCTGTTAAGAGACTTTAAGCAGTTTAAAAAAATAAAAATTATACACGTACCAAGTGACCATGTTTGAAGCTCAAATTATGTGAAGCCGATTACATTCGTCATTGGCTTTTAATGTCTGAAGAACGTAGCCTTTGTGCGGATTTTTTTTAAATTTTTTTACGGCTTTACGCCTCGTAGACGGCTAAGGTCATTAGAGGCGGGATGGGACTGGGGACAAGAAACGGGAAGGAATTCAGCCGTGGCATTTTTGAAGGAAGCATCCCGGCATTCGCCTGGAGTGTTTTGGTGAATCCATGGAAAACCTAAATCTGGATGCCCGGACGGGGATTCGAATCCGCGTCCTCCCGAACGCGAGGCCAGAACGTTAACCGTTCACCTGCCACGCTCGGTCTTTTGTGTGGATAAGCGTAGGCTAGTAAAAACAAAAGAGTGTGATATTACCTAAAAAGAAACGAAATTTAGAATTATTTTGAATATTTAGCATATTTTCACATCATAACGAGTCTTAGGTTCCTCTGTACGATAAGAAAACTCTTTGATTCATAGGAATTCAAATTTTTTCCTTATGTTGTTGGCATGGCTGATTATAAAATGAATTAATCCTGGCAGAGATATCTGGGAAACATATACTGTGTTCCAAACATTTTATCGTAGACAGCTGGCACAAATTTTGAGGCAACTTTGCACCCAGGTGGAGAACATAACGGCTTATAAAATGTTTGGAGTCCCGAAAAGCGTAGACGTTCCTTCACAGTGCACATTCACAACAGTCTTTTGCGCATTATGGATTAATGAAACAGGTAATTCTGTAACAGCTGGTGTTCCGGCAACGGACGCAAATTTCCCGTTGGTAACCGCAGAGCCCCAAAGCCGCAGACCGCAGCCAATCCAGTTCGCACAACAAACTTAGCCGACACCCAGCATGCACCGCGCTGGCAGAACGTAACTTCCTTTTCAGAGCAGGATTCAGTCCTTTGCAAGACACTAACCATAAATAACCATAATTGCAACTTAATTACATCGGTCCATGAATTCCTTATACGACACTTTGGAGCAAGTAAAGAAATGTCTGTGCGAAAATTGAATTTTCCCGACGTACTGCTTCACACAGCCAGTCACAGTTGTTTCCGTGATATACTGCAGAACTCACTTCGATCAGATACCAGCTGATGGTGAACGCGCAGACAGCTGTCGAAACGCCATGTTTTGACGAAATCGTTTGACCACGCCCCTGTCAGGACTAAATAGAATAAAAATTTATAATCGTAAAACTTTACCTATATTAATTTTAATTACGAAATTAAATTAAGTAATTTAAATGCCGTGGTTTTTATTCCTATTTACAGATCAACATGATAGCTATTACAAATTTTGTTGATGGATTATCGAAACCTGCTGTTGTGTTCCTGCAATCGTTGTTTGCCATTATTCTTCACTAACGAAATAACTAAATAAATCGGTTTTCTCACAAGAGCGTACTATGAACACTCATGGTTTGTTATGCTGTTAATATTTCGCGCCATTGAACTGTTGAATAGTCGTATTCCTAGCTCTTAAAAAAACTAATGGCGATTAAAAAAAGTAATTAAACTTTCAGGTGTAGCCGACAGGTCAACGGTTTATACATTTTACTGTACTAATAGTAATAATAGCAACTACAACATTGACGGGATGCTATTATTTTAAACCTGAAAAAATCGAATAATTTGTAATATCACTGAGATGGCCAACAACATATCGTTAAGGTCAGATTTCCGAATAATAACGGACAGATTGCACTCTTCCCATGAATGGCGCTGTTAAAGCACGCTAAGAATTAAGGTTAGCTGTTTATCTTTGGGTAATATATTACACTTTATAGTGATTTAATATTTTTTGCCTTTTCAGGCTAACCATAGAGAAAAGTATATATTTCGTTTAAATTACATGGTACTTATTAGTTGTTTTTATTTACGCTCTATCATTTGTAACAGTTACTTTAACCAGATAACAAAATAACATACATTTTTGACGTAAGATTAGAATCAGGGAAGATTATTAAATAATCAGAGAAATTTTAGACGAAGCGTAGGTTTTCACGAAATATATATTTAACTATCACTAGATATATCAATAATTATGTGTTAAAATTGGTTATTTTTGATTAAAAAATAAAATAAGAAAATAATGAATCATTATTCTTTTTTGAAAAATTATACTTTCCCAAGAATCTTTCCCATGACAAATGAGTTAAAACCGCCATTTTTTTACTTTTTTTTTACTAGTTCTGAATATGTTGTTTGAGCTAGGGATTTGAGGATTCCACAAGATGACCTATTGACTAGCTCAACATGTTTCAATGTATTTTAGTCCTTTATTTTTAAAGTCGATCCTGTTCTTCAATAACACAGACGCTATATTTGTTCCGAAGCCATACATATTGGTGCACAGAGCACTTGTAGGTATTGCCAACAACACAGCAAAGGAGAGTTCCGCAACAATAACCACAGCAGTGTTGTTATTGAGATCGTGAAACACATAATTTGTAAATCCTATATATTAGCTAAGAACTAGAGAGTTACCACGAAACCGTAAAACTCCCACTTCTAGTCTGAACGAATTTTACAATAAAATGTCAATTCAGTCAAAATGTCAGTTCAAAATAAGAATAAAATTTTAACTTAGTGACTTAAATTAGAAAGAGTTAGTGATGAAAAAAACATACAATTGTGATTTCAGTGTTACAACAAAGCTTTATTTCTCGGGTTGTTATGAATCATTCGTTGTTTTTGGCATGATTTATACATTCATGTTTTTCTCTTTCCACGAATAATTTTTGAGAAAAATGTTTCTCGAAAACCTATTAGCACAATAAACTGTGGGTTGATCTGTTCAGATTGCTACAAGATTTGATTTTATTATTTGTGTTACTTCGCAAATGTCTTTTAAATTTCAATAGTGATCGTTAACATTGTTTTTCAAATTTGAACTGTTTATGTTAAAAAAATTTAATTAGGTTGCTGCAATAAATGTAAATAAAATTATTGAAGTTCTTAACATTTAGTCTTGTCAGAGCTCTGATTGACTGTGAAATGGGGGAGCGCGTATTTCATAACTAGATTTGTTTTTAATTACTTCCGCTCTTTATTTCTTTTCTAAGAACTCAGACTTTTCCGGCGTATGGTTTTAATTAAATTTTCATAACTGTCAATCAGTTTCTCAGTACAGATGGATTCACACATCAAAAAAATCCAGCGGTACACAAATGAAGATTTCATTATTTTATTTTGCTCAGTTCGATTAAATACAACGAGTTAATGCAGTGGTGTCTATTCTTTTTTCCAATGTTGTTAGTTCAGAGATATTGTTGTCTCAAAGATTTGAACCTTGAATCTTTTCAGTCACCGAATTTTAGAAGAAGAATTTTCTCTGACATAACTCATACCTTTACCACATTGTTTAATAGTTCGATGTTTACCACCGCAAAAAGTCAGTTTGTTGGTTTGTTGTTAATCTGTTATTGGTTCTCGCGAGCTCATTGTGGTTGGAGGGATCGTGGAATAATTTACTAGAGATATTACGAAAATAGACATCAGTAACGTACGAAACAGAATATCAGAATATTTAACGGGACTTATATACTCGAAAGTCAGAAGTATACTTGTCCAAATGTCCATACCAATCGATTATAGCATTAAATATAATGTTGGTAGCTGAAAAAGTAA
Organism: Vandiemenella viatica; assembly: GCA_031002005.1. Taxonomy (NCBI): domain Eukaryota; kingdom Metazoa; phylum Arthropoda; class Insecta; order Orthoptera; family Morabidae; genus Vandiemenella; species Vandiemenella viatica. Next base: position 121,422,358 of record JARYHS010008075.1, on the reverse strand, counting down.
CTCTTTCTATACAATAATTAAACGAAAAAATATCTACGTTGTGCACATAAAGGGAAGAACACATTCATCGTTAAATCATCGTGTTGAACCATATTTTGTTTTAAAATTTGTGGAGTAGTGGTAGAATTATGTCTTCGTTTATACAGGGTGTTAAAATAATCATTGGGTCACCAACTCATGCTTCCGAATATAATAACAGGTCTGAAGCCCGTCCGCGGCAATGCATGCCTCATCCCTTCGGCGTAAGGAATTACACACTCTTTGAAAATGTCTTGGTCGGTCCTGTACGTCTTCAATGCATGCCATCACGTTATCTCCGAAAGTATTTGTTTGCGACCCAATATTCACTAGACATTTTTGCCTTATTTTGATGCATACTATCACCTTTTAAAATATTCTACACTTTTTTTTAACATCCTGTATAATTACTAAAGTTTTAAGATACGTTTTGAAGTTGTTAATGGAAGAAATATTTACCACTAAGAATGTAATTTGATGAAGAAATGGTGATTTTTAATTGAATATTTATCATCTAACGTCGTGTATAGGTGTGTAAATCAGAAAACTTCTACGATAATAGCCACCATTTACTGACAACGATAAGAATATTTTATTCCACCGGGATGCGCTCAGCTATAATTGGTAATAGCTACTAGTAACTGTTATGGACGCAATAATGGTTTGATTTTAATGAAACATCAGACATAGCCATTTTTCTATAATGTTGCAAGCGTTCCGCGTGTTTAGGTATATCTCATCTCCCAGGTTAATGCAACAATACTAATTTGCTGTGTAACTACCTCAACATCGTCCGAATAAATGTTTTGGCCTGTGAGGCAGAAGACTTTTGTTAATACTGTACATGATCAAAAAGACATTTGGCGTTTGTAAATACAGGTTCCTCGACAAAACATCGCAGTCTTACCGGATTACACGCAATTATCAAGTTAAAGTGATGAGCTCACAAAAATTTTATAAAAGAAAAGTGTTTCTAATCGTGGTGCAAACTGTTATATCATCTCTGTTCTCAGAGGAAGGCATTCATCGAATTCTGCTGATAAGCGCTGAGTTACAGATAGAAGTCTTTGCAAAGCCAAGAGTACTTCGAAGCGGATCAAGATATGATACATCCGGACCGAGCGTGGTGGGTGAGTGGTTAGCGCTCTGGCCTCGCATTCGGCACGACGCCGGTTCGAATCCCAGTCCGGGCATCCAGATTTGGGTTTTCCATGGTTTCACCAAATCACACCACGCGAATGCCGGGATGTTTCCTTCAAAAGGCAATGACCGAATTCCTTCCCATTTCTTGTCCCAAGTCCCATCCCGCCTCTAATAACCTCAACGTCGGTGAGGCGTAAAGCCATAAGTAAAAAAAAAAGTTACATCCGGATAAATAGCTGTCCTTATATCCGATGATAATTTGACATTCTCTGAAAATGTTTCGTATGTTGGTGAAATGAAGTAATGCGGCATATTTCAGGAGGTCCGCCAGTTAAGGCGACGCTATATTGGAGAGCGAGACACACGGAACCAGAGTTCAAAGCTCCAGCCTGACCTGCGATTACCATAAGTTTGCGAAAACAGGCATTGTCCCTAATTTCCACTTCAAAACTACGCGATTAGTAAACAAATAACACTCATCACAGAAGAAAATAAAATATATGCAGCATTATTGGATGAGAGATACCGAAGGTTTATTCTGTAGCGTAAGAGACAGTGCTTCAATTTGCCGCACGATCCGCCTCTGTCATCGCTGTATTAACATAATCCAGTAATCCTGTAGGGCAGTGTTTCCCAACCCTTTTTAGGTCATGTCCCACTTTTAACATTTTTTTTTTTGCCCCCCATACATAATTTCTAATAAATTTTTTTGTTTTGTTAATAAAGAAACTGATATAGGATGGTTTTTGAAAGGAAACACTTTAATATTGTCATAAAACACAGTAAGTAAAATTAAAAAAACATATAATGAAGTACTGAAATTCAAATTCAAAAGATTTTTAATAAAGATTTATTATGGCAATTTAGTGTGATCCTTTTCAGAATTTGCTTTTTTGCTATATTTTGTACCTATAACTAGCATTGCATTTAAATGACCCGAAGAGAAAGCGGTAAAGTCGTATCAAGTCAATTTCTAAATTGCCCCCCTGAAAAAACCAAATTGCCCCCCCCCGTGGGGCGTGGGCCCCACGTTGGGAAACACTGCTGTAGGGTAAGTAGGGTATGCAGTCTTATACTTAATCCGAACCACAGATCGGCCTTCCAAATTTCGCATCAACCAAGGAATGCTTTGCCTGATATGAAGGACAATCAAGTCATCCGTAGAAAATCGGACCGTGTCCGGGATTGAAAGCTGGGACATCTCGGTCGCATGGAAGGCAGCTTAACCAACTGGGTCACTCTGATAGAAGAGAAAACATTTCACAGACAGATAGGGAAAACTGCGGTCAGCGAGTCTCTCGCGACAGACCAGCTGGTAAACAACAACATCCTCAAGGCGATTCAGCAGAACAACGATTACGTAAATATGAAAGTTGGCTATTTGAACGGGGATTGATGAATTTAAATTACAGTAGTGTTGATGTAGTGCGTGACTTATACATACAGGAATGTAAGTGCAATGTATTCGTCTGGACTGTTTAAAATTGTATATTTACTAGCTATGTTAGTTGATTTCGAGTCAGACATTCTCTAATTACTTATAAATGTACTATTTGTTTTTGAGTTGTGTAGGATGGTACGCAGACTGATATTAATGTTGGCTGGCTTGTAAGACAGATAGTATACTAATACTACAAAAATCTGTGCAATGGCGCACTGCAGAAGAGAAATGAGCGGCTACAAAGCAGAAGGGCGCAAAATGTATTAGCGAAGGACTGAACATGGAAAGAATGCACACTAAAAGTGAACGAATGGACTAAGAAAATGCTTTCCAAGTTGACCGCGATATTGCTATACTAAACATACAAAGCGAGAATTAAAATCGTGAAGTGAAAAATGTATGAAGTAGCAAGTAACTTTTCTTAGTGAAATAAATGGTAAATCGGCTAGTCTTTCATTAAATTTATCCATAGAATATTATTATTTGGTGTACAATGTTATCATTAAGGTAGAGTTATTTTCTGCGAGGGGCAATCAACTTCATTGGTTCTTAGTATTGTAAGAATTCACAATGGACTGTAACAAGCGGCGAAATAAGCAATAAGATTTACTCATTAATCGAAAACACTCTTATAAGTGAGATTATAAATTCTACATAAGAACGAAGTGTTTGTCGGCTTTGCGAATTAATGCAACGTTTTCGGGTAACTAGCCGAGTGAATAAGGCGGTTACAAAGGATATTTCTTCAGCATAAGATGGCGACAGAGCTTTGATCGCCGAAATATTGTTTGTAAACAGATTGTTCACTCAGCTAGTTACCCGAGATTATTACATTAATTGTAAATTATGTTTACTCTGGCCTCAATGGCTTTAACACGTAACAGGTTGAATGGACTGTTCTGGCAAGTCTTTTCTCCGCATTTGTTTAACTAAATAGAATTGTTGTAAATATCACTCAATATAATGCCTTACGCTGGAGGAAAAGGTTTTAGTTCTTATCCTGAATTGTTATAATACAACAGTCAATGAAATTCCTAGTGCCTTACGCTGTAACAAAAAGTTTCAGTTCTTCCTGATCCAGGTTGCATTTCAACCTAATCAAAAACTCCGCTAATATTGCAGCTACAAAACCAAAGATTCAGTTCCACGGATATTAATAGTCAGTGTATCGCATGTTAGTGACATCATGCATCGCGACAAAATCTTCACGACTTCTTACATCTTTCTTTCTTTTAATTCAAATCCATATTACGACGTTTGAACGGTTGACATAGTTGGAACTATTTACATGTGGTTGAAAAAATTACATCAGTAATTTGGCATCAGTTGAAGTAAAGAAAATTAAAAATAAATCTGTACAACTATCATTATATCGGGTGACATTAGTTTTAATTGTGGTTTTGGCCACATAGATCGGGATCAATGTGTAATTATTGTCATCCAAACGAAGTAACATGGCGCAAATAAAAACAGATTATTAAAAAAAAAAAAAACCTATGTTACTCACGTCCTCTGATATAACATAAATTGATAGTTGTCATTCTGATCCAGGCTAAAATTCAGTCTAATAAAAACTTACGCCAACATTGCTGCTCGAAAATTAAAACATTATCTTACATATGTGTATACAAAGAATTTAAACAAACCTATACATCTAACCTCTACTATGAGTTAACATCTCTGGTCGTTGTTAATCCAGCTTCGAAGTCTAGGTGCATTACGGACATGCCTACACAATGACCAAGCTTACTTTTTATCGGTGTATATGTTAAAGTACTGTAGAAGGCTATTTCATTATCGCGCCACATGTAGTTTCACCGTCCTCGTAGAAACTTCCTGTGAGAAAAAGATGACCACTCGCCTTCTGAACAGGCAGCATTCAGGGCCACCTGGGCAGTAAACCTAATTCCACGCCATTGCGTCAGACGTACGAGCCATTGCGAGGAAATACCTGCTGCACAGACATAACACACATTCCGCCAAAGCACTTCACGATAATCTCATCCTAGTGCAGAATTCACCCAACAGCACTATCCATTCCACGAATATTCATGTGTCAAATGCAGATTTCTGTGTTTCTTGTGAAAAAAAGCTTTGAGTGCTCGATTGTGTGTGATCCCTTTGCGTACACCGTAGTCGCTGATGATGAACCTTCCTCATTTCACTGCGCCGGTTGCTGTATATATTCAGAATACGAGGGTGGTATGAAAAGTTCTCACCCTTCACATTCCTGTATAATATCGAAATTGATTTTTCAGAAACATTTCGTTATCTTTAATCGCCACAAACCTCGATAAACTTCTCACAATTTAGAAAAAAAATTCTATGACACGATGTTGGGAACAATTTCATTAGCATGAGCTGTTAATGTACAGTACATAAATCTCTCTTAAACCAACACGTTCAAGGGCTACGTGATCCACGGCCCTTGTGACTCGCTGAAAACACATTATTTTTCACGAAGGATATCCGCAACAAACGTTTACTTAATTCCTCCGAATAATTCCTTGCAACTCGTACACCATACCATTTTGACTGAGATAATTAACTGACCTTTAAATGAATGCTTTTTTTGACTTAATTTCTCATCGCCTCGATGCCAAAATAAAACATACATTAGTGGTTTTATGTGTTGTAAATTGTTTTTGCGTACAACACATACAACGAAAAATGGATACTAATTTCTTGAAACTTTTATCATACTCTCTCAGCGTACCGATGTCACTTCAAAAAAAAAAACTTCATTCCTAAAACCGTGAGCTGTACACTATTCAAAATCCCATAGTAATTTGACCATGTCAATTGCAATACAAATTTGGGCTCTGCCTAATGTTAATTTTTTTTCAGGTTTCCCATTTCATGTAAAAATGAAAAATTCCCTATTTTACCTCTGGAATCAAGGGCTGTACAACGTTCCAAGTACCACTAAAGTCCAACCAGTAGTTTTTGTGTGAATCACAAAATACTAATTTGTCAAAACTTTTATCTCCATTTCGCAGATTTTCAGCTTCACTTCCAAATGGAACATCCACTATTTTACCCGCGGGCCCAAGTGCTGTACATTAATCGAAACCGGTTTTGCGTCACTCCTGTTCGCCCAAAAAGATGGATAGACTGACAAAAATTTCAAAAACTCCTTTTCTGCAGCTTACTATTTTTTTAATAAATAAATAAATAATCTTAAATGGGCACAACTTTCCCGGTTACAGATTTATTAATGTATATATTAAATCTTGTAATAAGTATTGTGATCTAAGGGGAAAAAACCCAGCTTTATAAGTTTTTTTTATATATAGTTTTCTACTTAGCTTCTCCGATACAATTCCAATAGTTGCTGAAAATTGAGATTTTGTTAAAACATGTGGGATCTACAACGTGCATTTAATTACAGTCTATCTCTTAGTGTTGTACCCTAATTCGTCGCCCACAATTACATTAATTCTGATAGTAATAATACGAATACAGCTGATATTACAATGTAACCATCATATCTAACAATCTAAACTCGGTTGAAGTGTAAATGGGAATGGGAATTTTCACCATAGCCTTTCCAAATGACAGTTTATAAATGGGAACCACAATTGCAACATTATGATCAATTCGCTTAATCGCTTAGTAATTAAATAGTTTCTTGTTGAATATTGACCTGTATGTTACGTAAAACAAAAATTATATACAAACATTATTTTAAAAAAAAAATTAAACACTGAACTACCCGGTGCACTTTACGCTAAATATTGTCTCAAATACCTAAAGTTGTAAATCCGGTAGCTACCACACAGGAATTTAGTATTAACCAACGAACTTTCTCAACGTTTGAACAACGTGATTGAAGCCAGTAGTTCCACAAGATGGTAATAGCTGATGAACCTCAATTAACTAGAGCTGTAAAAGTAACGAGAAATTCTGTGCCCATATGTATTCGTTATTAAACCAATCAATACCCGTTACTTTCTAATTGTTACTCGTTACTTTTGGTAGAATCGAACACTAGCATGAAGCATCGCATCGAGTCGAGGCGCGTACAGAACGAATTTGTTCTTACTTGGGAAAGTTTAAGTAAATTGTTTATTTAGGAAATAAGTTTACGTAAGTTGTACGTTTGGATTAAACTTAAAGTAATTAACACACGGATCATACGGAAAACGTCTGAATGTACACTTGATTTACTGTAACGTATATAATATACGAAATAATAATCCAATTTCAAAAGAAACACCTACTTGCATATAGAAAAAAGACCTGACCTTTCACCTGACTGTGACGTACCTAATGCCAATAACTAATGAGGTTATTTTTTAAAGAAGCCTACTCAAAATCCTGTATACAAGCCTGATATGATTATGGGTCATGTACTTAACAAATATTATAATGTTATAATCTGATCAAAGTATTTTGTTTTTAAATAGGTGTTTTCACCACCGTTTTCCTTTACTGTTTTCATTTATTTTTTGTAAATTCTTCATCTTTTTGTGATTAGATTAGTAATTGTTGCGTCGCGGTTACAACATTCAACATCAAAGCCAGTACCGCATTGATCACATGGATCCTGCGGTAATTAAAATTCATTGATTTCTATGTCACATTACTTCTGATACAATTGAGCACTAGCATGAAGCATCGCATGAATGACTTCGTTAGTACCATGTAAAGTTGACGTAAATTGATCATTGAGTAAAGTAAATTTAGGTAAATTATTCGTACATTTGATTTACTGTACTGAATAATACATACTGTAGAATAATACCTAATATAACAATTGCAGCACACTTAAATAAACTAATTTCAAAATAAACACCTGCTCATTCAATCATTGGACGAACCGTTCCAGCTCCCGCATGATACGCCGTGTTCGTTCGTTTATCGAATTAAACTGACATCTATACGACAAATGCGAGTAACGAAATGAATTTGTGAGTAACAATACGGTACTTCGAGTCAGGAGACGAACCCGTTACTCATTAACGAATACATACGGTTTTCTACAGCTATACAATTAACATGGAATCCCTTGTATTCAATGTAATAACAGACTTATCTTACAGAAAAATTACAGTTCTTTCTGTTTCATTCGGTTAATGAAAGAATCATTTATTGATTTCGTTGGATAGCAATGGTTACGACATACCAGCGAGATCTGTTTGTGCAAATCTTCAGGTATCGCTATTTTGTTTGCTGTTCAGATTTGCGTAACGGAGAGAATCAGTCTTCCGTGTTTACGGAGCTGATGAATCCCTCCTCTGTTGTCGCAACGCAATAGACCTACGGAGTGTACCGTCTTCTGTTGCTCTGACAGCCTCACGCATCATTTACCTCCAGAGATCTTCGTTTCCGGAGGTCACGTGTGTTACCATAAAACATATATCCTAAGGGAAATTAAGTATGGTTGAAGTACTTTTTCGAAACTTCTATCAGGTAGAATAAAGACTGAGATTAATATTGTTATACGAAATGTAATAACAAAACATTTTCTACTAGTGTCAACTGGTGGTATACTCTTTACCCTTAGTATTAATACTGAAAATATTACTTATTTGGTCGTGAGACATCATAAGAATCTATAAGCAGCTAAATGTTATCAAATAATGCTCCAACGTTAGTAATATATAAACGAATACGATATTATTTTCAAAGGTCAGAATTCCCTCAATTTAAAAGAGCAATATTTCTAATTAAAATTATTTTTAGTGATAATCGACTAATATATCCATGCCCGTAATGTCTTTACGCTATATCGTGATTGCGTATTATTTTTAGTGGTGAATTTGCTGCCAAAAATACTGTTTTTCGTAGATTCATACACGTAATAAGACTGTAACTTCTGTCTGTCTGGATAAACGGATTCACGCATATATCACTGACCAAATTTTTATGGGGTTTCGAATAATGTACAGCACCGGGTTCTAGCGGTAAAATAAGGTAAGCTTCACTTTTTTATGAAGTCGGAAAGCTGAGAAATAAATTAGTATTAATTTTTGGTTGCACGCGATTCACATAAAATCCACTTCTCAAATTTACTTTAACTCTCACAGTCGTTTTGATTCACGCAAGAACTACTGGTCTGGTTAAAATTCTTCTCGCGGTTTCTGTGTGTACCGTGATTTCATAGTACGAGCTCCATAATTATTTTTTACCTCGTTGGCGATTTTTTATCTGTGACATAATTGGTTTAAAAGAGAGGTTCGTAGATGAACGAACTTTCAGGTAGCAGCTAGTTTAGAATTGATAATTGAATTAAATGTCTGTTAAGTAGTGTACAACCAGCTCATTCTGTAAACCGACTGTGCACAAGTACTAGAATTCCTGTTTCTTCAAGTACTCTATAAGTGAGAACAGTTTTCTTATTTTATTTGTGCTGTTGTGTAAAGAGGATATTGAATACTTTACCGCCATGTGGTATCTTAAGCAACAAATTGAATCAGTTCTTAGTTATCACTAGAATCTCTTATCACTTCTCACGTGTTGTTGACTTTTCATCGAAATTCTGTGTCTGACAGAGATTTGCATCTTGTGTAGTTAGTGAACTAAATTACAGCTGTAATTGTATTAAAACCTGGTACCTGGCATATTAATTAGCATACTTTAATTAAAAAAGTACTGAAAAGACGTTAAAAAGTTCCAAGTACAAATCCAGCGGACCATTCGTTATCTTGAATGTCGTAAGCCCTCACTTCATACTCATTCGGAGCAGTACGGGATGAAACCCATCACTTTTGTACACAATATGGTGATTGGGACTTATACATCACCACCTTTTCTACGTTGCTGGACGAGTCCAAAGCGGTGAAAATTTCTTCTGTCACCCCAGCTCGAACTAGCTAAGCATAGCTGTTAGGTTTACCGTTGGTATAAATTTACTTTTAACGTGGACGAAGATGGTATTTGTAGAATTTCTGAGTGTGCACGAGATAGCTCAGTAACTAGACTTCTCACCGAGGGAAGTCAAGCCACGAGGTAGTGAATGTTGATGACAGATGAAGTCGCCAAACATTTACAACGCATCCTAGAAGCACAGATTGTCAGACCTTTGTTAATGCCTAATTACAATGTTCAAAGCATTTCTGAGTAGGTTTGCTTATATTAGTGCAACTTAATTTCTGAACTCGCACGAAAGCAAAGGAAGTTTATTGTTAAGTAAAACATACATAACGAGCTGAAACTTGCTACTAGGTCTACAGTTATTTATTACCTAAATAAATTTTCAATACTTATTTAATCAGGTCGAAGAATTATGTCTTACAGTTAGGACATGAATTTGCATCATCCACATACTTGTAAAATATTACTTTGGCATGTTTGACCACAGTTCGTCTATAATGGGAAATTACAGAGAAAAAACTGAACTTTTTTATGATTATAGGGTGGGCAGAGATTTACTTGTTGAAGGCTTGAAGTGCAAATGTCTTGTCTTAACATTTGATAATTAACTCAACTGGGCTGGACACACTAGGCGGGTGGTAGGAAAACGTTTCTAAATCCTAGAGAGGATGATGAGATGATATACGAGACAAATGAGGGAACTGGGTTACAAAAGTTTGTTCAGACCATGTGAGCTACCTCACCATATGTGATTTTTTTAATGTTAGTAAAAAAATTATTTATTTATTAGTTAATACTGTAAATACTAACATTGAGTTTTTTATGTCACAGAGTTTCAAGAGAGGTATACAAGATCTTTGATAAAAAAAAGTAACATTTGAAGAAGAAAGGAGATGGAGAAAACATGAAATGAGAGAAGGTGTGGATGCGAAAAGCTTAATGGAGAAGCTGTAAAACACCCTGGCGCGATTTGTAATGGAGAATTTAAGCCCGAGGATTGAAGATTAGTATAATGATAAAGTTAATGAAACATGAAACTTGTAATTGGAAACTGATTGACATTTGAAAAATAGAAGATGATAAGATATGTTGAAGTTAAAATAAAGAGAATGGAGTTGATTCTTAAAGTACATTTAGTATAATTTTTTAATAGTAGTGTTATTTCAGCTGTGGTATCGAAAGAAAACCAGCGACGGACCTACAGGAATAAATAAAGATCCTATTTGAACTAATCTGACACAGGAAACATAAGGAAAAGTAGCATATTTAATGGATAAAGTACATTTTCATATTTTCTAAAAATAAAGAACCTTACAACCATTGCTTGAATATTGTCGTGTAGTTTGGAACCGATATTGTGAGCATTTTTAAATACAGGAGTTCGAGGACGTGGAAAGCAGAGCAGCCAGATTTGTTTGTGGAAATTATCACAGTACATTCAGTAACTGACATGATAAAGGAGTTGTATTGGGTGTCATTGGAAGACAGGTGAAGGGTGAAGAGAGTGTTGGGAGTTTAGTACAAGGCGTACGTCGGTGATGGGGCTTGGAAGGATATTGGTTGAAGAATTGGGATTAGTTCACGAAAGAGAAAAGATGACGTAAGCACAAGCTGGAATCGATTTAATGCATAAGAGGAAATTTTCTTTTATGGGTAAGTGCATCGGGATTGGAATAAATTACCAAGACAAATGATGAATAATTTACCAGAAACGCTAAAGGAAATTCGTAAACGGTAAAAGTAAATGTGTGTTTACTTCCAAAGTCTATACGATAAAAAAAATACTATGAAGAAAGAGGTAAATAGATCACTAGGGAAATTACCACCGGAGCATTTGCTCCGTCTGAATTCAGTTGAATGCTCTTTATCTCTTTCCGCTGCTCACATCTGAGCAGATTATTCTCTTTGAGCAAGTGCACAGTATCAGCCTAGACGCATTTTTGCACACAGTCACAATGGTCTTCAGGTTTCAGAAGACTGCACACATTAATTTTGGAATAGTGTGAAGTATGTGTACTAAAGTCTTTGGTAACTGAGAGAAAGGATTACTCTTTTTAGTACACTTCACTGAGAATCTTGTGTATGTGAGAGAAATACGAGGTATCTGAGCTTGAGGTTAAATTGCACATCGATCTGCACCGTTTCCCACGTACAATAAGTCGATATTCGACTGATATTTGAGTAAACATCCCAGAGAGGGATGCGAGGTTTCCGCATCTTCCACTTTTATGAGGCAAACATGTATGCAGCAGGTAAAAACAGATCTTTGAAGTGTTTGACGTCGGCTGCTGACTGCTGACATTTATGTTCCCGCCACTGCGGACTCGACTGGAATAGCTTTCAGGCGCAAAAAGCCGGAAACTCAGATAAGGTACACTGCACGGGAATACCAGCGCTCGCGTCAGTGGAGAACAAACAATGGTATCTTCAGGTAAATAACGGGAAAATCGTACTGGTTTTCTTTTGCCTGTTATAAATAACAAACTCTTCGGCACTCCGATTAAATGCAGTAGGTCTAACTTTATTCTAAATTAAAATGGTGTTCCAACTATATTTCATTTCAGCAACATGCTATTTCTCTTACGCAACCTTTTCCTGAAAGAGGAAATTTTCTCAGAGGCTGGACTCTGAATTTTTGTGTTAACAATCCCATTGATAATATTTTGTTTTGAATTGGGCATTAAAAATTGTCTTCAGTGAAGTCATTATATTTCCGATACGGTTTTCGGACAGGTAATAAAGGCCTTCACTCCTTGAAGATCAGTACAGAACATTACGAGTTACTCAAGTTCAGTAATCATCAATAAAACAAAAAAGTGAACGCACAGAGAATTATTAAAGCTGAAGAAAGACAGATGTAGTTGAATAAACAAAAGGAATGATAACAGATCACAGAATAACGATGTCCATAAAAATATGTTTTGCAAACTAATTGAGTGGTTGGGTTGCAGTTGTCAGAGAAAATTTAAAAAAAAAAAAACAACCTATTCCCGAGGTACATAAAACGCCAATGAACAATACTTGCCAGTGTAGTTGCAATAAGTGTAAAATAAGTGTAAATGAGGACTACTTGCCCATGTGGTCACGTTAAGTTTAGATAACTTTCTACACGCGAAGTACGAGTCGGGCGTCGCTCATTTAGAGTTCCGCACTCTAATGATCAGACACATATGTCCGATGTGGAAGGTCAGACGAATGCCTGTCTTTCAGGTGAGGTAGCGGACTCTGCTCTATGGCCCTCCAACGCCGCGCCATGTTGCCACACGCGAAGCTAATGCTTTCTTTCCGTTGCAATTAAATTTGCTATAATTACCTTTGCAATGAAATATACTTTGAATTTTGAGAATTTAAAATAAAATTATGTTAGTTTACGGCAAGGTAACCTCAAAATAAAACTTTTTTTTTCACCACATACAAAGTATGTTATTTACGTGTGTATTCCGTATTTTTTGTTTAAATATGGTTTATAATCAATATTTCTGATTGGTTCAAAATTGACAAGTCTTGTGTCACGTGTTTTTATTTTATTTTATTTTTTTCAGTGAAAAACATTTAAAGAAGTACATTAGCCTTCAAAATGACGAATCGTAAAAATCCACAAAACACTCAACGGAGTAATTTTTTTTTAATTTTAGGGCCTCCTTCTTCCAACCCTTCTTCCAATTTTATACATTTTAAATACAATATTCGGTTCTAGGACACCAAAATACAACACATGTACATATTAGAAGTCTGTATGTTATTCGGTTGAAGTGCAAGAGGCCTACGACAGACACACTTACAGTGGAACGGCAGTAATAGCACTCTGTTTCCCGTTGAGTACGCAACCATAAATAACAAGTGTTTGTTTCTCCTACATCCCCCTGTTTGAACGAATGGTGTTTTCAGTGAACGAGTAAGTTTAAATGGAATGAAATTTATAATGGTATGTACCAAACAACACGTAGCTGCATGGTAAATACTGAACTAAATTTATCCTAACTCTTTACCGTATGTTGTAATGGAGGCA
>JARYHS010008075.1:121265601-121407928 GCA_031002005.1 Vandiemenella viatica | reverse complement strand
CATAAAAAAGCTGTTAATCTTTTTTTTAAATCTTAATGTGAGATATAACTATATAATAAAAAAAAAAACAATACAACAAATCTAAATGCATCTGGTAACACTAATCTGTTGTAAGTACGTAACACAGCAAACTATCAGAAGCAAGCATGTCTTCTTTCTTCTATAACCATGTAATATATTCTGTAAAATTGCAAAAATGTTATATAAACCAATTCAGTTCGCAAATATGGAGATCAGTATTGTTTTCAATCTTGAAGAAGGCAAAGTCACTTTGACGATTCTAGTAAACGATAACATATTATCAAATCATAGTAGTTTTAGTGGCTTATTTATATAATTTTTGGTCTTCAGTATTAAGTCACCAAACTCCTTTAAAGCCAAAGACCGCATGTCCGACAATAACAGACGACTAATAAACTACGACTTTTACTAGCAAACTCTCGTTTCCGTTAGTACTTCTTACATTCGTCATAATGTTTCTGTGTAAGAGACATGTGTATTTGCCTGAATTTGTTGGTATAGTATTTAATTCTATTCTTACAAATGTAATTATTTTACCACACTATTTATAATAGTTGCGGAGTCACTAATAACTTGTTCATTAAATATCCTACTCTTCTAGCTCTGTTGCTTGTATTCATATCGTCCTGTAGTTTTCGGACCAGACATCTTGCGAAGCCTTCCTTACATTTAAATTCAATAATCCAAGTAATATCCACATGAAATATCTCCAACTGCCTGTTTAAGTCCTCCAGCCTACAGCTGCGACTCGCAAAAAGTTTTGGTCGTTTACTTTTTAATGGCTCTTCATGAGCATCCACCAACTAGAGATTTAATTGTGAAACCATTTTACGGCCAGAATAATCCAAGAAAGACGAAACCATAATAATATTATATGATTTTATTTTCATCGGTTAATCAATGTAATGTTTTATCACTGTGATGTTCGTACATAGGGAATTCGTTAAGTTTTATTCATCCACTCTAAACGACCTTTTCAAGCAATAGGGTAAAAGTGTTCACTGGTTAAATCTCTCTAAACCTCTCGTATAAGAAAAACTTTGCGTATCAGTTGATGATTTCTTACCTCTCAATCCGTTTGGTCACTTGCAGACATAGGATGCAATACGTGAAGAAACTAGTAAGATCGCATTGTAATCAGAGGCCAAAACATAAATACACAAAATAAATCTGTGAGTAAGAAACAAGTGTCTGATGAAATGTAGACTTCCGAAAGGTTTCTGTCTGCTTAAGCTTGTGTCCCAATTAAAATAGTATTGACTTCCTTGAAATATGTATATCATCCATCCAGCTGAATTTGATTCTTCTAGTGTGGATGATTGCCTAATTATTTTAATGCATAACATCACTGACAACACGAGACGGACAAAATACTTGTTTAAAAACGCCTGAAGCCGGACTCGAACCGGCGACTGCTTCAGGCCTGTGCTAACATGCTATCACTTACGCTTCAGGGTTCAGTATATAGAAAATTAGTGAAAATTTTAGAAAGCTTAGGACAACCGACTGTACGTAGCTAAACAGTTATAAACAGTACAAGACTTAATGCTGTATCTCGCATAGCTTCAAATGTTTTGAACTAACAGGAAAATGAGCACTATATTTTGTTAATTTTTAAAAAATTCGAATAATGTAATGAAAGATGTTCACTTACTGCAGATTAGAGTACCTAACTTTTAGTTCACAGAAAAAAAAAATCGTTAAGAGAGTTTCTCACAGCATGCTTTTTTTAATTACTGAATTTTTAATTGCTTAATTAAAAGTTGATGCCTTCTGGTAGAAACGAGAAAGAAAATTTGTTATAAGTGTTGAGAATATTGTAATTAAATATCATACTTTACAGTGAATGGAAACCAACAAAACTAATTATTCAGTTCCAAGGCATGGTGGTTAAAATATTATTATTTTATTTTTTTATCGCGTACTCTGAAAGAATAATATAGGAGTTATACCGGAAAAACTTTTGGGTGATGCGAATGGATTTGTTGCATTTTGTTCGGCATAGTTAATCAGATTATTTTTTATAGATTTTTATGTCAGCTACAACGTTGTATCAAATGGGGTGTTTTTTATTGTAACTTCTTTAACATGATAATTTAACAAGGCAAGCAACAGTATTCGCAATGAGGTCGCAAAACAAATTCTTTTCATCTAAGTTATTACACAAGTTGTTTCAGTTTAACTCTTAGACAATTTTTGTACAAAAAGAAAATAAAAAACTGATCAATGATTGATTAGTTCTAACGGAGACCCAGTTCGATATTAGAAGTGGCACGAGCCATTCTTTAACGGGTAAGCACTGTCGACAGTTTGAAACTCCGTCGAGGGCGCTCTCTGCAATATCCATCCTCCGCTTGGCAGACTACTAGCCGTGCGCCTGGCGACCCTCATTTGTCACATGGCTACTAGTCACACTGGTACACCCGACCCGACCTAACCCAAATGCAGTCCCACAGCAGCTAGCCTATTTGCAACGCTGCCTGCCACAGTATATTCAATAATAGTCGAATTAAAACTCAAGGCCTGCATTCCTAGCGATAAACAGCAGAAGTCTTGCGATAGACTTTGGTGTCACAACTCATGATACAACAGAGTGGATCGAATAACAAGATAAGAACTGGGAACTGATGTGTCTTGAGGCACAGATGTTGACTAAGCAAACTCGTAGGTATGTACTCATAGCAGACTTCGGATACCACTAAAACAAAATCGGCTGGCAGCACCTCGTACTCTCAGCGTGTTTGAAGGCGCCTGGTTATCATGTTGGAAAAGAGTGTTATTTTGTTTCATTGGTTTCCACCCTGATATTAAAGAAATCTTCATTCTTGATTGTTGATACTGATATTGTCATAGCACCATTTGCTTCAGTTCATTGCTCAATTCTTATTCATGTGATTATTAATTTATTTTAACTCTTTATTGTATTTTTTCAGCAATGGTAAAAAATCGTTTTAAGCATTCTAGAAATTGCTGTAACATTTCAAACCCTCTTGGAACTTAAATCATTACGCTAGTTGGATCATACAAGTCTTCAAGAACTCTATATTAAAACCACTCTGAATACTTGAAGAGAATTACCTTCTCTTTCTGCCAACCAACTTTCCAGGATGTTTTTATTTTGCTAAGCACTGTGCTGATGTTTAGTATCATGATTTAAGCGTCATGAACTCATTAAATGTTTATAATGCTGACTATTGTACCACTCTGCTGAAATCTAGACTGAAAGCAACTGAGTCAGTAGTAGATGCAAATTGTGATATTAAATAAATTGTTTTAACCCAAAATCCAGAAAGGAGTATAATTTGTTATACATCCTGTGTATACATCTCTGAAATATCGCTCGGATACTGAAATTATTGCACTACAAGGGAAAAGATTGAGCCGTGACGTGCGTATTATTGCATCCACCTCATAAACTATACATTTCACAAACAAAAATACACTTTCAGTCTCTGAACATAGTTACACGTTTCCCGGTCAGATGGCAGCACTATACTTCCCCCGTTAGTACTTAGTACGCCGTGGCAGTTTTGAGTTCCAGTTTCGTGACATGTTACGAGATGTAAGAAGTTTTTAAAGAAGCGCCGTATTTGTCTGTTCTTTCTGCCTAACCACACGAGGCATTATTGTGCTCAAGTCTGTAAGTAGTTTAGAAGTGAACTTCAAACACCAGTCCGCAAGGGCATGTGGCCGTAAAACCAAAGCTCCTATTTTAACCAAGCCAACGAAAGCATCAGAACCCAAAATGTTAGGAAAAGGTGGTGAAGAAGAATTATAGTTAACTACAACAAATTAATGACTGTAAATAACCACATGATTATGAAGAATCATCCTCACATTAATCATAAAGTTGCCGCTGATCCTAGAGTTTGATGGGTCACCAGTCTCTTTGGTTCAGCATATTTAGATAGCCTAGTTAAAATACTCTCTCCAGCTTCGCACACGCGCACGTTGGTATTTGTTATATACGATTGTCTATAATTCTCCCCATTCCCATCCTTAAATAACATGGCATGGATGGGACTATTATCTTCTGTATGAAGATTATTTTGCTTAAGTCTGTAAGTAGATCAGAAGTGATCTACAAACAGGAAGAAGAGTTATTCATTTGCAATCGTTTACCCTATCACGACATTTCTTGACCGAAAGTGAAACACCGTTACCGCTGCATACCGTTACATCAAACTTCACTGTTAACTGACTTCAAAAAAGGAGGAGGTTCAATTCGTTTGTATTTTTTTGTAATTTTTTGTATGTTCAGCGACATCATCGCCAATTTTGAACCTATTTAAATGAAATCTTTTTAGTGGATAGGGTATATCCAAAGTGGTCCCGTATGATTTTCATTGAGAAACCACCCCTTCTACCCCTTTACACCCCTTAATTTTTATACAAACCCACATTTTTTAATCAGATTTCGATGGAACTTTGGACACGTGTAGTAAAAAATATAGAGAAAAATACTGTCAACTTTTCGTTTCAAAAACTGAATCCCTTTCCCCTATCCACCCCATTAATTTTTGATAATGTTCTTTATACAAAGACATAGTCGAAAGCATTTAACTGATCTCCATTAAAGTTGCCATATACATTTAATTTTTGATGGAGAAGGATTCTGACCCAAAAAAAATTTAAAATAACACCCCATGTCCCCCTTTACACCCCTTCATTTTATAGAAACCTACATTCCTTATCTGATTTTGATTGAACTTCGCACATGTATACTTCGAAACAAAAAGAAAAATCATGTCAACATTTGATCTAGAAAGCTCAACCCTTCTCCATCTTTCCCCCCCTTAATTTTTGTCAATGTTCTTTATAAAAAGCTACAGTCGCCACCGTTTGACCGATTATCATGAATGTATTTTTTCACGAAGAAGGTTTTTGACCAAAACATCCAAAAACCACTCCCTCTCCCCATTAAACCGCTTAATTTTTATATAAACCCAGTTTTTATACGGTTTAAATAGAACTTAGAAACTTTTTTATGAAACAACAAGAAAAATAAAGTCAAGTTTTGGTTTGCAAAAACTGAACTCCTCTCCCCGTTTCCACCCCCTTGATTTTTGTCAGGTTGCTTTTTAAAAACCTACAGTTGACACCATTTGAACAATCTTTATGAAAGTTGATACATATATGTGTTTTTCTATGGATAAGATTTCTGACCAAAATATCAAAAAACTACCCTAGCTCCCCTTTTACATCCCTTAACGTTTCTACAAACCCACATTTTAATCCGATTCGGTGAAACTTCGCATGCTTTTACTTTAAAACAAATAGAAAATGAAAAATACTGTCCACATAACTTTCACAAAAACGCAAACACTATTCCCCTCTCTACCCCTTTAATTACTGTCAGTGTTCTTTAAATAAAGCTACCATTTCTATTTGATTTTGAAGGAAGTATGCACATGTATACTTCAAAACAAACGGAAAATACTGTATACATTGGTTTCGAGAAACCAGACCTCTCTTCCCCTTTCCACCCCCTTAATCTACACAAAACTACAGTTTCTATCCGATTCTAAAGGAAATTTGCACACGTATACTTTAAAACATACAGAACAATTGTGTTTAAATTAAGTTGCAGAAGCCCAACCTTTCTTCCCTTCTACCCCCTCCCCCCAAATTTCCAATGTTCTTTATAGAAAACCACAGTTGTTATCAGATTTCGATCGATCACTGCACATGTATATTTAAAAACAAAGAGAAACATCGTGTCTACATTCTGTTTACAAAACTCAACCACTCAATCCCTTACCCGATTTAATTTTTGCAAATTTTCTTTACACAAAGCTACAGTTTTTATCTGGTTTCGATGGAACTTTGCACACGTATACTTTAAAACAAAGAGAAAAATACTGTCCGTAACCAAACTACTCTTCATCTCCACACCCCATAATTGTTTTTTGTACATACCTACAGTTATTATCTGATATGAATACAAATTTACACACATATACTTTAAATCAATCAGGAAAGGTAATCTACATTTGGTACACAAAAGCCCAAACCCTTTTCCCCTTCCCCCCCCCTTTTAAATTCCAATGCTCTTTTCAAAAATCCGTAGTTTTAAATCCCGTCAAAATCAATTAAGCTATTTTTAAGTCATGGTAGAATACTTATAACATAAAGTGTCCTAATGTCTCAAAGTGTACTTCAGATTTCAACTTGGACCAAAAGCTTTCAAGTTATGACAACCAATTAAAAATATATATTTTCTGTATGATGTCGGATCAAACAGACTTATTCCAGAGACAGATTTGTGTATGTGGTATGTAGTAATGCCCAGATGTTACATCTTTCGACTATCGAGCATCAGCTTTAACAGTTGTTATGATTAGATCGAAACACAGCCTGGACCAAAATGTAAACTGAAATTCCTTGGGTTATATAACGACTTTTTTTTAAAAAAAAAAAAAAAAAAAAAAAAGCAAGCGCTTTAACCATTGAGCTTCCGAATTTCGCAAAAATAATCCTAATAAAAATTTATGAATAAAATATTTCTTTAAAAAAAACCATAAAAACCGCCTTCAAAAAAAGAAGAAGAAGAAAAAAAAAGCACACTAAAATTTTTAAAATAATGGTTAACATTCTGGCATCACATTCGGGAGGACGCGGGTTCGAATCACAGTCCGGGCATTCAATTTTGGTTTTCCATGATTTGCTAAAAACACTACAGGCGAATGCCGGGATGCTTCCTTCAAAAAGGTCATGGTCAAATTCCTTCCTGTTCTTTGCCCCAGTCCTATCCCGCCTCTTATGTCCTCAGCCGTCGACGAGGAGAAGAGCAATAAGTAAATAATAATAATAATAAAAAACACATTAAAAATTTTAAAATAACTTTATACCTTGCTTGGAGGAAAGTAAATCTAAATGTACAATATTTTACATTACTGTTATTGAAATATTTACATTAATTAGTTATGTTTGGAGGCGGTGACAGCCAAAGCAAGAAAAACAAAAAGATAAAAACAATATTGGATAACAATAATACATAAAAAATCATGTTACTACTTGCCTACAATTAATGCAAGAAACGTGTTTCAACAAAAGTGAAACATATAGATGATACACCGATACTACCATATACTAACTGTAAAGCGATTACTGCATGATGCAGCCTATCACTAACACTGTAGCGCCAGAGATATGCCTGGACGACCAACAAGGCCGAATCACAGATTAAAATACTGTTAATTTGTTTCCCTAAGCTGTCTCCCGCAATATCACTATCTGCCCCACGACATGCTGTAAAATATATGAAATTTTTGTTCGTACTCCCCGTTTCACCTCAAACACCAAATAAAATTCAGTAATTTGATATTCGCGATGTGACAGCTGGCACCGACTCCAAAAATAACTAATTAATACAAAAATTTAAATAGCAGTAATGTAAAATATTGTCTATTCAGATTTACTTTCTTCTAAGCAATTTATAAAGTTATTTTAAAGTTTTTAGTGTGCTTTTTTTGAAGGTGGTTTTATGTTTTTTAAACAATTATTTTATATTTTCGCCGTATAATAATTAAGATGTACGTGCTGATGACCAAAATAATGAAATTAATAAACAGATTTAGTATAACAGCATATAGAACATCCAAGCTTTATGTGTATGGGAAGACTTTTAATTGTGGTGCATCATTCAGAAATGAATAGTTTAGGTACGCAACTTAATCCAACTTCCAGAGTTTCAATGGTAGCCTCTATCCATCAGGGCAAATACTTCACCTAATGCCAATTATAGCCTGTACTATCTTCCTTATGCAGGAATATATGCTCTGCTCTGTCGTGCCGGGAAATAGATGTCCAAAAGCACTCACTAGCTTCGACTAGGTAGTTAAAGAATGGCGACACTTACCTTACATTTAAGATCGACGCATGATTGTGGTAAACCATCAGAGTCACGCTTGTAAGTCGGGCCACACTAGACCACACCGAGCCTCCACCGTCACCGCACCGACACCCGGCTCGCCTCTCTCGTGTCCAAACTGGTCCATAGCACGTCCGTGCGACGGAGGGGTTCCTACTCGGTCTTCATTCACCTTTAACGTTTAAATTTGGTTGTTTCATGGAATTAATGCTAAAAAATTACATTAAAAATGATTTTGGAATCGCAGCTACGGTTACCACCCGTGCTTTATTTTAGAGCACTGTACTTTATTTTGCGTAATCGAACTATGAAAGTAATAAAATACGTATAAATTTTTTTTTTTTTTTTGCCTGACTCCTGTTATTACTCCGCTGATTGATCTATTATGTACAAAAATAGTATCCTAACGCATTTCAAAAAAAATGATAATCACATTCTCGTGTATCTCAACATAGTCACAGTGAAATGTCAAGCGTCTCTCACTTCACAATCGACGTGTTTGTTTTGGTTGAGATTCCTTTCGATTCACTGAATATTTTTCGTTACTAAAGCATGAGATCGTTATATATTTAAATTTAAATGCAAACCGCAAAGATTCTGCTTGATAATAATAAATTATAATGTGATCTAAATGTTCAAATCACAGAGTTTCTTATCAGCCACGCAGTACACCTCTACGTTGTCAGTTAATTTGAAAAGGAGGCCTATGGATTAACGTGAAACTCGAACTACGGAGGTTCCCAGCAACTTAGCAGTAATAAATCAAAGCTTTGCCAGAGGTGAATGTCAATTTTAAGACCCGTAAAAATTACAGCTGGGACAGGGCCCAGAGACATTCAGTACCCCAATCGTACACCGTAACCATCTGAGTAAAGAGACAATTTTTTCCTATATCATTTTTTTTGTTACCTCAAAACACAAATGTACTTTTATGTGACTAAACAGATATTTTTCAGAACTTCTGGTTTCAGAAGTTTACGGCGTGAGATTCGTGTATGGAAGGTTCACAGTTCAAAATCCGGATCTCGGATGCAGTTTTTACGGGCCTTAAAGCGAACAAGCAAGGACTCTACCTACATTTTACGAACATCTGATGAAACTAAAGTGAGGCTGAAATAAGGCAACGGTCAAACAACAATTAGTCGAAAGAGACTAGAAATTTCCGAACTGTTTCTATACATTGTTCCACATCCACCAGCCCGACACCAGCCCGCACGACAAAAAGTAAACCAAACTAATGAAGGTAGAGTGTCGGACGAAATGCGGTGTCATTAGAACTCACCTCAATCTAGTGAGTGATAACAATAAGAAAAGTGTCGGTGCGATGACTGTGCGGACTCGGTGTGGTCTAGCGTAGCCCAACCTTGAAGTGTGAATAATGGAATCAGAGCAGGACAACCAAAACGTCTCTAAAGAATGCTTCTTTCTCATCGTGTCGACAATTCAGCAACATTTACTACTCTAAAATATAATTTCTTTAAAATAAAAAAATCACTTTTATTGATGCTTACATTGATTAAATACAGACATTTAAATTACATTCATGGAATGTCTGGGAACCATATTTTAAAATTTTTGTCCTGTCACGTAATGAAGAGAACTGAAAACCGATATTAGGTCCATGGTAATTCCACCAGACTTTTCTAGGGTAATAATCTTTCCCCTTGAGTATTTCTTCGAATTACTTGTTCACTGTAATGTAAAAGCTGCTTCCAGTTATTAGCGAATACAGAGAAATTAGGACGAGACAATTTTCCGTTTCCCGAGAGCTGAATGTACTTGCTGTCATCGTCTAACAAAGGGAAGGAGCACGACAAAAGCGGCCGCAGTATGGACTGGAATATTTATTCGACGGCCGCCGAGGCATTATAAATCAGGCCCGAGGGCCTCCAGGTCGCCCGCCTTGCGAATAGCAAGCGGCGAGCGCCCAGCAGCCGGCCTCCAACCCGATCGATGTGTCAGGCTGGTTGCATGAACGCGCCTGACACCAACGTCAGGAGGCGGCAACCGAACCTTGATCGGATAGCGGCTCGTCATGCGGTAACTCAAGCCAAACTCCTGCCTCCAGAACAACTTATCAGTGTGTAATGGTTTCGTGATAGTTAAGTCTGTGCATGCAGACATAAGAGAATCTGTTTAAAGATCGGACCTGGGCTTAACACTCTACTGCTGACACAGTGTGATATTGTAGCTACAGTACCATGGCGCAGAGAAGCCCCTCTGTTCTTGTTCCAAAGATACTTATGACTTTGTGGTGAAATTAATACAACCTCAACTAAAGCTAGAAAACCATACCCGTTAATAGACTCGCGGTGAATCGAAAGAATCGATAAAAGAAAACGGATTGTATCAAACATATCGGTATTCCTGAAATATTTCCAAACGTTTGGCTGATATTCTGTTTTAACAGACTTCAAAAAAAGATGGATGTTCTCAATTCGTCTGTATTTTTTTATGTATTTTCTGCGTTATCTTCTCCAATTTTGAACCGATTTAAATGAAATTTTTTTAGTGGATAGGGTATACCTGAAAAGTATAAAT
Organism: Vandiemenella viatica; assembly: GCA_031002005.1. NCBI lineage: Eukaryota > Metazoa > Arthropoda > Insecta > Orthoptera > Morabidae > Vandiemenella > Vandiemenella viatica. The sequence continues at coordinate 121,397,493 of JARYHS010008075.1, read as the reverse complement.
TTCATTGAAAAACCACCCTTTTACACCCCATAATTTTTATATATACCACCATGGAACTTTGAACATGTATAGTCAAAAATAAAGACAAAAAAACTGTTAACTTTTGGTTTGAAAAACTGAAGCCCTCACCACCTATCCATCCCCTTAATTTTTGTCAATGTTATTTATACAAAGCTACAGTTGACACCATTCAACTGATCTCCATTGAAGTTGGAATATACATGTAATGTTTCAAGGAGAAGGTTTCTAACCAAAAATAACCCTTAATTTTATACAAACCTACATTTCTTATTTGATTTTTATACACTTACAAAGAGAAAAATACTGTCAACATTTGGTCTGCCAAAGCTCAAATCCTCTCCCTCCTTTCACCCGCTTAATTTTTGTCAATAAAAAGCTACAGTCGACACCGCTGGTTTTTATCAAAGTTGGCATATAAATGTAATTTTTCCTGGAGCAAAAAAAAAATAAAAAAAAAATAAAAAAATAAATAAATAAATAATTAAAAAATCACCCCTCTCCCTCTATACACACCTTAATTTTATACTGTCAACATTTGGTCTGTCAAAGCCCAACTCCTCTCCCTCCTTCCACCCCCTTAGTATTTGTCAATGTTCTTTACAAAAAGCTACAGTCGACACCGTTTGACAGATTACCATGAAAGTTGGCGCTTGTCAGTATTTTTTAATGAAGAAGGTTTCCGACCAAAAAAAAACCAAACCCCTCTCCCCATTAAACCACTTAATTATTACACAAACCCACAGGTTTTATCCGGTTTAGATACAACTTAACACACCTTTGCGATAAAATAATGTCAACTTTTTGTTTGTAAAAACTGATCCCCTATCCCCGTTTCCACCCCATTCATTTTTGTCAATTTTCTTTTTAAAAACTACAGTCGACACCATTTGACTGATCTTTATGAAAGTTGGCACATATATGTAATTTTTTATGGATAAGATTTCTGACCAAAAAATCAAAAAACTACTATACTTCCCCTTTTACACCGATTAATTTATGTACAATCCTACATTTTAATCCGATTTTGGGTGGATCTCTGCATGCGTATACTTGAAAACAAAGAGAAAAAGAAAAATACTGTCCACATTACTTTGATAAAATCGCAAACCCTATCTCCCTTTCTACCCCTTTAAATACTGTTAATGTTCTTTATATAAAGCTACAGTTTCTATCTGATTTTGAAGGAAGTATACACATGTATACATCAAAACAAACAGAAAGGTACTTTCTACATTTGGTTTAGAGAAACCAAACCCCTCTCCCCCCTTTCCATCCTTCCCCCCTCTCCACCTTCCACCCGTAAATATACAAAGCTACAGATTCTATCCATTCTGAAGTAAATTTTCACATATATACTTTAAAATATACAGAACAATTGGGTTTAAATTAGGTTGCAGAAGATCAACCCCTCTTCCCTTCTACCCCCACCCCTCCTAATTTCCTATTTTATTTATATATATCCACATTTTTTAACAGATTTCTATGGAACACTGCACATGTATATTTAAACATGTATAATAAAGTGTCTACACTCGGTTTGCAAAACCCAACCGCTCACTCCATTTAATTTTTGCAACTGTTCTTTACACAAAACTACAGTTTTTATCTGGTTTCGATGGAACACTGCACATGTATACTTTAAAACAAAGAAAAAAATACTGTCCGCAATAGCATTACAAAAACCAAAGAACTATTCGCCTCTTAATTATTTTTATACATACCTACAGTTTTAAAATGATTTCAATAGAAATTTACACAAGTTCACTTTAAATCAATCAGAAAAGACAGTATATATTTGGTATACAAAAGCCCAATCCCTCGTCCCCTTTAGCACCACCTCTTTTAATTTCCAATGTTCTTTACAAAAATCCACAGTTTTAAATCCAGTAAAAATCAAAAAAGCTGTTTTTAAGTCATGGCAGAACATTCATAAAAAATGTGTCATAATGTCTCAACGTGTACCTCAGATTTCAACTTGGACCCCAAGCTTTCATGTTGTGAAAACAATTAAAAATCTATATTTTCTTTGTGAAGTCGGAACAAACAGAGACAGATTTGTGTATGTGGTATGTATTAATGCTCAGATATTGTTACATGTTTCGACTATCGAGCGGCAGCTTAAACTGGTGTTATGAATAGGACGAGGAGAAGAGCAATAAGTAAATAATAATAACAATAAAAAACACATCAAAAATTTTAAAATAACTTCATACCTTGCTTGGAGGAAAGTAAATCTAAATGGAAAATATTTTACATTACTGTTATTGAAATTTTTAGATTAATTAGTTATTTTTGGAAGCGGTGCCAGCCAAACCAAGAAAAACAAAAAGAAAGAAACAATAATGAATAACAATATTACTTAAAAATCATGTTACTAATTACCTAAAATTAATGTTACAAACATGGTTCAACAAAACTGAAAGATACAGATGATATGCCGATGTTATACTAACTGTAAAGCGTTTACTGCATGATGCAACCTACCACAGGGCCGCATTTAAGATCCCTAGGCTATACCTGTGGTGTGGGCCCTTTGGGATCTGTGGGCTACAACTGTGGTGTGAGCCTTTGTATATATAAAGAAATATCGATTATTTATTATGAAATTAATTAAACATTTAATGCAAAACACTGGATAGTGTAATAATATAGGAGGATAACTGAAGTATCGAAAGTTCAAAACTTGGGTTCTTTATCGTTTCCTATACTGAAGTGAACGAAGTTAGCAAGTGATGCTCACACGTTCAACTTTTCGACTGATGATCGATAGGTAAGGTGCGGCATAAAGTTGCTGTGATGTTGCAACAAAACACCCTCAGCAAAATCCCGCGGAATTACAAACTCAAAACTTTTAATAACAACATCAAAGAGTAGATCTAAATGTTACAATAAAACAAACGATAAAATATTATTAAGATCACCAAAGAACGCAACGGAGAAAGATTAAAAACACAATATTGATTAATCACACAAGCAACTCAACAGAAGAGATCGACTCTGAATGTTGAAATAGAACGAATTAAAAATAGATATAATAATGATTTCTACCTACACCTATTTTAATTACAAACGAATGTATTTTTAATAAAGACTTACTTTCTAAAAAAATGTTATAACTTGGACTTCACACAGCTGCTCGCTGTTTACATCATATGCAAAATAAATTTATTTTACCTAACCTTCCGGACATGAAGGCTAGGGAATTTTAGTTCGCATTGCAGGGGTACGGCAGTGACTTCAATCTACATTATTACTCCCCGACCACAGTATACTGCAACCTCATGATACAAGGGTAATAAGTCCTCATCGCTGTACCGCAAAGGTGCACTGAAATGTTATTTTCCTTCAATGGATGGAAATGCGCATGCGCAAACATTGTTTTTCGGTCTTCATTAGCATTTTAGTATTTCCAGACTTTCGATGCTAAAAGCGTTTTGAAATAGATCACTTTCTTTGTTCATGTTTGATTCTTTTTTTTTTTTTTTTTTTTTTTTTTTGCACGTGGTGCCTGCCCCTAGTAGTCGGAATGTTGCGTCCAATAATATAAAAAAGTCAAGTTTGATTATCAATTGTTGATAAAAAATTATCAATTGTTTCGTCTTAGACACTACCTTAACTATTTTAGTATGATTTGGATAATCAATAAATAAATCCAATACAATTTATGTGTGTATTTCAATATTATTCTAACGTTTATTTAGTGGTAAAACTATTTCGTCGAATTTTTTGGAGAATGGACTATGTGATAAGATTCTGAGTTTGAGTAATCGCAAGTCAGATAGCTAAGAAGATTCAACCACTGCAAATATCCATTGTTATGTTAACAGCATTTTGATTGCGTTCTAGCATATGACTCTCAATTATGGTACATACCTTTTTTTTTTTGCTGTCATCGGTCTTTTGATTGGTCTGATGTAAACCTCAATCCCTTCCTATCTTGGGGTTACCTCTTCATCTCAGCATACCCCTTATAACCCACGTCCTTAATTATCTGCTTCATATATTCTAATCTCTGCTTCCTCTACAGTTCTTATCTTCAACTATTCCCTCCACTAACAAGTAAATCAAGATTTAAAAAATGTCACAACATGAATATATTAAAGACATTTGAATGTAATTTTTGAAACCGTTATGCTCAATGGTCATCCCTCATGAAAAATATAAAAAGCCACAACAATGGCCGTCTTTCATACTGCGGTTATATAAGTTATACAAATATACTTTAAGAAGGTACTATATTATGCTCACAGACAGAAATCTGAAAACCTTAAACAGAAGCGAGAATTTCTACCTAATCTGAGGTTGCTAATTATTTTTTGAAATTAGTTGATGATAGTATTCGATTGGCATTGAGTGGAACTAGAATAGTTATATTTTCAGTAGCGTCATCTTGGAAAGAGGTTTTAAAATTTGCCGCTCTACTAACTATAGACAGCATAACCCACTTCCAATGCAGCCCACGTTACTTTGCATGTATACGGCCCCCAATCGGATTAATCTGATGCAAAAGATTGTATCTCCGGGCATCTTTACCGCAGCCGTATACAATACCTAACGCTGAGAGCGAACGTTTTAATCCATAGCAACACCAAACTCAGCTCTTAGAATATCTAGCAGTCCCCTCACGAAAACACGATTTAAGCGCTGTAACTTTTTAACTGTTGTACACCGTGAATGAGCTTGGAGATTTACTTAGCAGGTAAATTTTATTGTACCCCTATATGTGGTTTAAGAAATAAAAAAAATAATGGGACTGTAATTTAAGAAAAAACATTATTTTTAGAAAACTCGCAACTCAAACAAAAGAAGTTGGCAGAGGACTCAATCTTCTCCCCGAAAGAGGAACGAAAAAGTATTTTTCTGATATGATGCTGAAAGACATTTATCTTCTCTTTTTGATAATATTCTCGACTGGTATCCTCTATGCCAACCTCTCCGTTTCAACATTCTGTTACAAACAAATGTGTTAAATGCTCAACAAATGCCAACCATTTTTTTATTTAATTAGTCCGGGAGCAAATCCTTATACACCCATACACAGAAGTACCGATAAAGGATGAGTAACAAACAGGGTCAAAAATTATAGCCCGGTTAGTATGACATAGGTGTTGGGTGAATTAATGGAGAGATTGATATGCAACCACATCAGAAATATCAGTGAGGAAAGAAACTGGTTTTGATATCAACAACATGGCTATAAGCAACTATATTCATGTCAATCTCAGTGGGCTATATACAAGATATTTTGGATGAAATGGATAGGGGATCCCAAATTTTTAATGTAACAGTAAATCTTTCTTTAACAGAGTGAGCCACAAAATGGTGGTAAATAAGGTAAAAACCATTGGAGTGGATGAAAAACTCATTTTATGGATAAAGAAATTCTTAAAATGTAGAAAACAAAGAGTTGGGATACGAAATGCAGTATAAAAAACGGTATAGAGTATTAGGAACACTGCTATTAGTTTTTCTAATGAATGAATGTGTTAAAGGTTGTTTTCAGATAACATAATGTTATATAAAAATACCAAAGCAGTGAAAGACTGTAAACATCAGCAGGGTGATCGGTACAGGATATCTAACTGGGTGGGTAAACATAGGGTGAGAAAAATTCGAAGAAGGGTCATATTCTTAGGTACGAAGATAAAAAACTTAGAATTGATTACGATTATAAGGTGGGGAAAGAATTTCTTATTGAAGACTTGATATGTAAATATCTTGGCATAACATATGATGGTAAAGTAACTTGATAGGCCACATTTGACAGGTAGTGAAAAAAGGTTGCAAAATCCTTCTGTTAAGGTTCTTTGGTGGTTTAATTTACTGCATTAATTAAAAGTCCACCAAAAAACAAGGTTATGTGAAGATGTTCGTTTATTTTGAACAAATCAAAACAAGTCTGCGACATTCACAAGCTTAGTTGTTACAATCCAAAGATGCAATACTGACTGAATGAAAACTTGCATGAATGTCTCTGTACACTGAATTAATACTTAATGCAAACTAAAACTCTCTGTCCAGGCGATCAGTTTATATAGAGTCTATCGAATTTACGAGAATTCTTCAAAGGCTTCCGCCCGATATTTCTCGATCATTAACAATCACTCAAACAATCAAACATATTAAAAACAATCGGAATTGATACAAAATTAATTAATAACATTACAAAATGATTAGAAATGGTAATTATAGATACTTAAATACAAAATTATTTACAGAAATCCTTTCAAATGGTGGAAAATTGTCCTGTAGACATCGTAACATACATTAATACAAGTAATTACAAACTTTTAATAAATTCTCTTGCATCATTCGGTTCTTAAACATATTAAATGATCTTTAAATAATTTTCTTACCTAAAACAAAGTCTATATACACTTATTTACAAGAAATTACAAAATAAACATATCAAATCACTTTCAACCAAACTTTAGCTCATTACAAATATTTCACACAGTACAATACTATTCAAAATACAGGTATTAGGGCTGTTACAACCCCTCCCCAGGATTCACTTAATTTTACACAGATAAAATTGATTGAATCCGTCACGAATCTAAGCAGGTTGAATGTACACATAATGCAGACACGAACAATCAATCACCCATAATGACTTTTACAATAAACAAATACAATTCTTCATCACATACAACCTCTGCACATAGTCCATGACACTGATTTTGTTTACAATAATTGTCTTTTCTCAGATCCAATCATTTTATCATTTACTGTTTTTACACAACAAACGTTCAATGCCATCACCTTAAGTTACAATTATTTTCACTCCAAATTACACACTTGATGTCTGCTTGTTAATTACACCAGTCTGTTTACATTTTACGGCTGATAATTTGTCACCAAAATGTAGAAAGTCACAACATCATGAAAATAGCAAAAGTCTCTACACAAAACTGTCACAAATTATACATTGAAATGCTTACATCTGCATCTGAGCTTGAGTACTCACACAAGCTATTTACATGCATCAATTGACATACTTATTTAGAAAACTAGATATTTACAGGCTATTGACCCCTCCCCAAACCATGCATTTCAATTAATTCTCATAAGTGGGTTTCAGGATTTCCCTGGAAACCCAGAACCATGTAAGTTACTTTTTCCTAACCTTCCAGTTTTCTTCAACTTTTGTATACACATTTAATATTACATTTCTATTTTCACAAAGCTTCATTATATACAGACAGAAAAACAAACTTCCAATCATCTCAGACAACAAACTTTGGTACAACCACGCAACAGCTGAGACATACAATGGTTCTGTTTTAGCAAATTGATTGTCACTTAAAAGCAATGCTATTAACTCAACTGGTAATACAAATTTATTATTCTCACCACTACAGTTTAGTCCATCATTACTACTTAAACTTACCAACTTATCTGAATCAGTTCCTAAAACTGTTTTAACATCTGGCTTACTGACTTCATCCACCAAATAATTATTTTTCTCAGCAACTACTACTTCACTATCAGCTTCCACATCAAAGAGAGTACAAAACATAGTGTCATCTAAGTCACATTCTGTACAATTTTCTAAATTAGAAACTGGTTCAAATAAATCCTTACTCCCACCCATTTCTTGAATGTCATCATCTACACCAAATAAAGAGCTAAATAACGTATCAGCTAGGTCAAAATTAGGACATTTTTCCAACTTAGGGATTGGTACATAAGGCTTTTCAACCACTCTCTCTTCATAAGACAAATACTTTGACTTACAATTCTCCTCCTCATCTGGGTCTCCTATCCATACCACTGTATCACCTTCATCTTCAAGATATTTGAGAAACTCCTCGATTTCAGCACTTCTACAAACTTCATTACCACCTATACAAGCACACATAGTCCCAACTATGCCATTCTGGACCTTACAAGTTTCTGATAGCCACACTGTAGTATGCACTATAAATTCTGCGCCCCTTTTTGTAATTAAGCAGTGACCATTTCGAAAATCTTCTACATGAAAATTATTACTTTCGCACACTGATTCTAGTGATAAGGTACTATGGTGGTCCCCTTCCCGCTTTATCTTATTATCAACCTTTACACCATCAACATCATTAATTACATCTATCATAACCTTATCCTGAAATTCACTTGCTGCTACCCCCACCTCTTCCAATAAATCTTCTCGGGGATTATTCATAAAAATGGAATTAACGCTATAGCAGTTGGTACCTGGACCCACCATCTTACCCACCACTGCGGGGCCCGTCACAGAGGGGGTCTTTAGTTTGCCTGCCCCCCATGCTGCCTCTCCCTTTCAGATTGAGGGTTCTGTTCTCTCACTTCCCCATTATCATTCTTCCTTGTGTAATTGTCACGAACCCTTCCCCTCGATCTACCATCCCTTGACCCATTACCCCTCCTAGGGGACTCCTGCTGCCCCTCCTATGGTGGTAATGTTGTTCAGTGAATGACTCCTGGGCATCCAAGCGTCTTAACAATTCTGAAACTCTATCCACATTTACTACATCCAAAGTGGCAATTAAATTTCTTGTTTGCTGAGGTAGCCTAGCTCCTATCAAATCAATAAATTCCTCCTCTCCATAAGGATGGTCTAAATACTTACAACGGATCCAACATTTATGAAAAAAGTCATGTTGAGTTTCCCTACCAGGTTTATACGGCCTACCAGTCATCAACTCCCTCTTTTCTTGAATTTGCCTGCTTGTCGACCAAAAATGTTTCAAAAAGTTTTCTTTAAACAGCTTGTAGTCAGTCACTTCCCTAGCTTGTCTATCACCCCATGCCCTAGCATAAGACTTAAGATGTTTACCCACAAGTGCAATTTTCCTATTGTCGGGTAACAAATTAAAATAGTCTGATTTTTCAAAATTATCTATAAATTCAATAGGGTGAAGCCTCCCACTATCATCATAGAATTCAAATTCTTCTTTTACATCGACACTGAAATTTGGATTACCTGTTACGGGAATCTGACTTAACTGAACCTGTAGCCCAGTAACCCTTTTTTCCAACTGATTTACATTTCTTTCTAATCCATGCGCTAACTGTTCCTGTTGCTGCACCAATGTGTTAATATTTAATCCCACCTCTTGTCTCAACTCATTAACCTTAACATCATTAGCTTGGAACAAAGCAACATATTCCTCCTTCATCTTATCACAATTTTCACTGACTTCCTTCACCTCTTTATAAATCAAATTTTCACATTCAGCCTTATTCTGTTCACAAAATTTTGTAACCTTTTCAAATTTCTCCTTACATTCTGTTACTACCTTCCCCAATTTAGAATCTAAATTGTTAATATCCTCTTTGAATTGAGAGCTAAAACCCTGAAATTGCTCTGTGATTTTAACATCAAAACATTTAGTCAAATCAGAGAATGTTTTATCATTGCTTTGTTGCAGTTGAGAAAACTTGTCATTGATTTCAGCAAATTTTCTGTCATTATCATTCCTTAACTCACTTCTAAATTCAAAAAATTGAGAATTGATCTCAGAAAATTTACCATCAAGATTTAACTCATTTCTAAATTCAGAAAATTTACTATCAAGTTTACCATCAAGTTCAGACAATTTTGCATTAAAATTGGTTACAAATGACTCTAGAAAAGCTTGCAGGTTCTGATTATCCGCCATTTTTAGTAATCAGCCAAATCAATATAAGAAACAAAATTAAGTAAAATTAAAATCTTTCCAATCTGTCACACTATAACATGCAAAATAAATCACTTGAATATTCAATGCCGTACTTACAGTTATTCCTCACTTTTGTATCACATTAAATTTCACTTAGAAGCACTTATTTAACCATTAAACACCACACTGACTTCAAACACTTAACCACACTTTTCACAATTCACTGTAGGAAGACGATTTTGAGGCCGAAGGAAATCCACTCGACGTCGGAAGATTACAGCCGATTGCCGATGAAAAATCTCCGCCTTAGGCCGTCAAATCCGTGTCGTCGCCGGTCGAAATTTCCTCGCAATTTTCTGCAGATTCTTTTTAGAAGATAAACATCCCACAGATGTTTAAGAACTTCTCCACTCGACGTCGGAAGATTACAGCCGATTGCCGATGAAAAATCTCCGCCTTAGGCCGTCAAATCCGTGTCGTCGCCGGTCGAAATTTCTTCGCAATTTTCTGCAGATTCTTTTTAGAAGATAAACATCCCACAGATGTTTAAGAACTTCTCGTCATGTCAACGGTCGCCATGTTAAGGTTCTTTGGGTGGTTTAATTTACTGCATTAATTAAAAGTCCACCAAAAAACAAGGTTATGTGAAGATGTTCGTTTATTTTGAACAAATCAAAACAAGTCTGCGACATTCACAAGCTTAGTTGTTACAATCCAAAGATGCAATACTGACTGAATGAAAACTTGCATGAATGTCTCTGTAACACTGAATTAATACTTAATGCAAACTAAAACTCTCTGTCCAGGCGATCTGTTTATATAGAGTCTATCGAATTTACGAGAATTCTTCAAAGGCTTCCGCCCGATATTTCTCGATCATTAACAATCACTCAAACAATCAAACATATTAAAAACAATCGGAATTGATACAAAATTAATTAATAACATTACAAAATGATTAGAAATGGTAATTATAGATACTTAAATACAAAATTATTTACAGAAATCCTTTCAAATGGTGGAAAATTGTCCTGTAGACATCGTAACATACATTAATACAAGTAATTACAAACTTTTAATAAATTCTCTTGCATCATTCGGTTCTTAAACATATATATTAAATGGTCTTTAAATAATTTTCTTACCTAAAACAAAGTCTATATACACTTATTTACAAGAAATTACAAAATAAACATATAAAATCACTTTCAACCAAACTTTAGCTCATTACAAATATTTCACACAGTACAATACTATTCAAAATACAGGTATTAGGGCTGTTACACTTCACTTGTTGGGGTGAGTGATAAGGGGATGCACCAAAGAAGTTAAGAAGTCGGGTTACAAAACTTTGGTCAGTTAATTGCTTCAATTTGGTGGTGTAGCATGGGACCCACATTTTGGGTATCAAATTCAGGAAATGGCGATGACGCAAAGAAGGGCTGCTAGATTTGTCTTTGAAAAATACTGTAAAACACAATTAGTAGCTTGATAGGCACCTCGTTAATTAAGTAATTCGTCAGGTCGTTAATTTATAATGATTTCCTGTAATCACTCTGTTCTTAAATTTATAAATTGCTGGCGTTGGTCGCCAGAGGGTTTTACCTTCCCCCAAGGCTACTGATTACTACTGTTATTGAATGAATTCAATAGCTCTACAAATAACATCACTGCCGAATCGCTTTTCAGTTCATATTTATTACTCCGTGAGCTATAAGATAACATGAGGCACCAGATTTCCACAAGATACTAAAGCACAAATCTCAGACTGGGATTTCGATCTCCAGTCAGACACATTAACCACTGAGCTACTAATACTGATGATAATAGAGCGAAATTATTGTTATGGCACAAAGTTATAATAAATTCGTAATAAGTTAAAAATTTGTCATAAATCAAGTTCTTCTCCGTTTCGATTGTCTCGGCCCATCAATCTCCTAACCTAGAATTGTGTCTCATTCATCCATTGCATCAGGAGCAGCCTCCTCGAAGTCGAAGAACGCTTCCTCTTCTTCATCTACTTCAGTCTTAGGAATGTTTTCACGAGACAGGCCAGAGCAGTTTTTGCAAGCAGCTGAACAGTGCAGTCCTGATTTGCTATAGCTGCACGGTGGAGTATAAGGATTCTTGCAGGAACATGGTACATCCTTCGGAGTAAACTCAGGTGAAGCGTCTTTAATTATTGTCAGTGTAATAAGGCTGAACGACTCTTTCCTCGATCCCAAATGCAAGGGGTAAGTTTCTCGACCTAGCCGTGCTCGCACTTGGTGGTACGTGCGTATTGAGTGAAACGTTGCCGCATCTGATGTTGGTGGCAACTGTGATAGCTTGAATGCATTTTTTGGACAGATTTCGTAAACATTTCGTATGTCAGCCATAAAATGTTCCACAAGCAATTAGTCCATACAGTTCCACGATGAGCTGTTCTCCTTCGTGTTCTCCAGATCCTAGTCTCTGGAGGCTAGGAGTTCTGAGAAGTTAGCATGCATGTTACTTTCAAATGAGACAGCAGAATTTTTCTTTCCCATAGCCGAAAAATGCTGATATTGCATGACATCCTGTAAATGCATGGACGAAGAGGATATGTTTGGGTTCAAACTTGAAGGAAGTGGTTGAGTACCATAATCCTGCCCCTTTGACTTTCTCTGGTTTATGGAAATACAACTTCTCGTAAGTGTTATCAAGGCCCATTACCAGAACGAGACAGCCAATGTCTACACTTAGAATTATCACACTGTCTGATTTTGCTGATTGTAACATAGCTGCGTGAACAATCCGTCTAGCTGCATCCTCTTTTGGCTATTGAACTCGGATGCCTCCGTTTTCAGTTTTTGCGTTATTACCACAATTACACGGTTCTTGCTGCACTCATTTGCTGCGTCACTGCAGCACTTGTTTCCTCGCTGAAAATGATGTTTGCTGAACTATCTAATGTTTCCAAATGACGTAACCTTTCAGATGACTTAATTCCACCCCGCGGTATCCGTCATATATAACTGTGATGTTAGATGCAAAGCGCGTTCTCAATTAGGCTTCATATTTTCAACAGAGCGACTCAAGGTTTTCACCACGATGCCACATAACCCTATTCAGGAGGCTACAACAAAAAAAAAATTTGTTGGATGTTGTATTTTGAAGAGATTTAAATGCTCCATATAGAGACAATTTTGTTTCCTCGGAGAACGGAACGAATTCGAATGGAAAACTATTCAGACGGGAAAAATGGATTTATGACTAATTTTTTACTTATTATGATTTAAATTTGACTGTGTAAATAAACTTTGTGTCATAAAATTATACTATCAGTTTTGCAAACCAGCTTTTCAAACTGGTTCAAATACCATTAGTAATAGCGGTCTGATAGTTCAGTGGTTAAGGTGTCTGACAGATCAAAATCCCGGTCTCAGCTGTGATGTTCAAAGGCCACTAACCCGACCTTCAGCTCTTCCACAGCATGCTGTGTAATATGAAGCAAGCCACAACGTTTCTGTGATTTGGATTCCACGTTAGGCCATAGGTTTTCTGTACCCGGTACTATTACATGGTTAGTACACACGAAGGAGCGTATTACGCTGTGAATCGAAAAACTGTCACCTGGCGGCCGAACAATCCTTCGGGATCTCCCGGCCAGCAGTGCCATATGATTATTGAATTTACCATCAGTAATCAAAGTATAGTACATATATGTACTATATCATACAGAAATACATATATATTAATTATAAATACAGGGGTTTCATGTCATTTTGAGCGACAAAGTAGGTGACAACCCAAATTTTAGGAAAAGTGCGAAATTTTGCTCATTTTCGATTATCTGTAGCTGGCTTAGTTTTGTGTTTAGAAAAAAACTTTTCAATACAAAAGTTGTAGGAAATTTTGTCCTCTTTTAAACTGTAAATAAAATATTTCTTGCTAGAAACCATAAGGATGACGTTATAGAAGAGAAACTAAAAAGTACCAAAATTTTGGCGTTTTTGGCCACAGAAAATTGTGCCGAGGGTGTCGGAGGTCGAAAACTTGGTTTCTGTATTCTCTCACCAATATATACAAGATAAGAAAAAAACATTCTACGTGTTATAGTGTTTGTGGGACCACCTTTTACGACCCCGTTACTGGACTAGTTGTAATGTTTTGAAAACATTTTCTCAATTGAGCTGTTGCAGAGCAAACGCGTCGTGAAGTCATGGAGATGAATTTTCCTTTAAATTTTTTTATAGAGTTATGTACTGAAACAACAAATCGTCGGGTAGTATTTTAGTACACAATACAATAATTGTTAACAATGCGCATGTTTCAATAGCTAAAGTGATAATATTAATGGCGACCTCCGTAACTAGTTAGAACAAAGGAAGAAGGTTAACTGACTTCTGGAACTCTCCCTCCACGTCAAATTAAGTTAGATGTTTAGAATTGAGGGAAAGAAAACTAAGTTTTCTCTGCTACTTGCTTCTCGAAAGTTACAGAAGTCCATATCTACAGTGGTTTTACGCACAGTTTTGGATGATATAATCTGTCACATTTATCTAAGATTGCAAAATACCTTCATTTCACTATAAACCAGAGGAAATGCAAACCAGGTAAAAAAAAAAAAAGAAACAGAAACTACTTACACCTAAGACAGCGAGCTGTATCGTTTCTTTACAATTTACAAGTTTCGTTTGTCTTTTAACCGATCACTGCCTGTGAATAATAATGTCAGTGACAGGTTCTTAATGTTATTTCATTTTGTCAGAACAAATGAGTAAAACCTTAGTGAAGTCCTGCTTTCAGATGTACAGTACATGTGCTCACTTCATGAAAATGGTTGTCAAACGGTTTTAAACGTAATCAGCCCAGTAAGCAAACAGTTTTCTGAAATTAACGTGATGTGATTAGAAGAAGGTTAATCTGTTACATTAGCTGCCGCCACTGACAGGAAAGCCCCAAAATAAAGAACGTTCAGCCGCATGCCTGGCGGAAGCCATTAATTATACAAGTCCATCAATTATGGGTGGATCCACTGATTGATACAGGTACTCGCCAGGTTAGCGTCATTACGTGGTGGGGAACTGTGGTCTCATTAAAACTAACGGTACTAATTTGTGGGTGATCCTAACAGAGAATCGACGAAACTGTTCTTTGATGATAAAAGAACGACCGAAATGGTATACAACACTAAACGAATAGTTCTTATTTCAGAGGGTACCATAAGATGTGTTTCGCACTGAAACAGTTTATAACCAAGCGAATTCCTCAAACATTTTATTGTCCTGCTGATCATATCGGTCAACTATCTTTTCGAAAACATCAGAATATCTGAACTCAAGAGAGTAAAGTTCACATACGCATGTCTACAATCGTCGTTAGCGATATAAATTCTCAGCACTGCTATTTCTAAAATTCGTGGATTGTCAAGATTTACAAAATAGTCGCCGGGTGAAAGCCAATTAAAATTCTTAATATATACGCGACGATCGAACTACTTTGCGTCTATTGCCGGTATTTAGTCTATTCTTTATCTGTTACCAACCTCGACGACCCACAAATGTCGGAAAGAAAGGTGTGTACAGATTTTTTCACCCAATACTCCCAAACAACAACGAAGCCAAGATGATTGATTACACTGTATTGTAACGTCGATATTTATCAAATGTCTCGTACAAACAGCTGCATCTTTTTTTGCCAGTGTCAGATATTTATATTGATGTTTCAATGTATCTATCAAACAGGGGAAAATCATAAATATAGCTGCAAATGTCAGTATGTGGAGATACAGTCCAACGTCCTACCTTACGCGTAAACTTCTCGGCGTCACATTCTGGGGAACTGTTGGTGGGTGACAATCTGGCCATTCAGTTTTTCAGAAATAAATCCAGGCGAATGCCGAGATAGTGCCTTCAAAAGGCCATAGCCGAATCTCTTCCGATCATTACCCTCAGTAATCTGCGAGCTCTGATGTCCCTGAAGCCAATAATCTGTAAACCTCTAACAAAAAAAGAGGTTAATATAGCGGTGCTATTTACCAAACGTTTCTTTTTACAAGTTGTGAACTTTATTTGCGGTAACTTAAGTTTAACTTAACTTTATGTTCTTACGGTGCCTGTCTTTTTTACACGCTTTATATTAGCTTGACTTGTATGTATGAATGTAACGGAATTTTACAACTCCATTTTGACCCACTTCCCCGACGTCCGAGCTGTTTGAAATTTGGCACACATATTAAGAACCGGTGACAATACAATAATTTCATAGCTATATCCTGCTATGCTCATTACTTTGACAGTAACAACAGAAAAATGGTTGAATGTAGTGGAATTTTGCAATATAATTTTAACCCAATTCCAGATGTCCGAGTTGTTTTAAATTTTGCTCATGTATTGATAACTGATTACAATACAATAATTTCATAGCTATGTCTTGATATTCTGATTACGTTGACAGTAAAAACATAAAAATTTTGCACACGTTTTAAGAACCGTTGACAATACAGTAGTCTCTTAGCAACGTCCTGCTATTCTCGTTACTCCGACGGTAACAATAGAAAAATGGTTGCCATGTAATGGAATTTTTCATTTCAATGTTTACCCGCTTCCTGACGTCCGAATCGTTTTAAATTTTGCACACTTATTAAGAACCGATAAAAATTCAATAATTTCACTCTCACCACGTTGTCAGTGTATCCTATACTTGATGGGATTACTGAGTTAGGCAAATTGCAGCCGCGACATTAGTGCACATGTGCGATTCCAGAAATCTTCGTCATTTGGCGGCCACACCCTTCGGAGATTTCCCACCCAGTATAGCCATCATCATCATCATCGTTCTCCAGTTTCCCGGATGTGATTTACGAGCCTTGGTTGCTGTAGACGATCGTCTTCTGCTGTTTCCTATCCATAAAGTTTTCTCTGTCTGAAGTCGCTTAACGTGATGTTAAATAGTAAGTATTCGAAATATTACTTCTTATAGAAAAGTAGCCTTCCTCGTTTGGATCTCTTGTTGAGTTGACCATTTAATTGTATTTTACTCGTGGGAATAATAATTAATAATGAAACTACAACTCAACGAAAAAGAGAGATTATCGAAGAAAAGCCAACAGTAAGAAACATACTTTTTAAACTATCTGAACTAGAAAGTTAAAAATAAAATAGTAGTTTAAAAAACTAAAATCACGCTTTCGTAGTAATGTGAACTAAAAGGTTAAAAATAATATTTAAATATAAACATTTTGTTTAACAGTGATAGGACGTCCCACAATTCAGGATAAATTAATTTTTTGAATAAGCTTAAAGTATAAGGTCACAGATTACAAAATTAACTTTAATTTTAAAAAAGCGTGGGGTGCACTCTACATAACTTTTGATAATGACTCTGTCTTTACAAACAGCCAACGACAAAAAATATAAGACAACTGAAATAGCACCCCATGCTTTTTTACATTAAAGTTAATTTTGTAATCAGTGACTTTATTCTTTAAGCTTATTCAAAAAAAAATTATCCTGAATTGTGGGACGTCCTATCACTGTTAAACAAAATTTTTATATTTAAATATTATTTTTAACCTTTTAGTTCACATTACTACGAAAGCGTGATTTTAGTTTTTTAAATTACAATTTTATTAATTTACAACATGGTTGTTTCTGTTTAAAGGCTGTTTATGATTTTAATAACTTTTCTGTGGTTTTCGTAACAACTTTTAACTATCACATTGCTTATACACTATGTAACCATAGATAAAATTATTGGTTTCAAAATTTTCAGAGATCTTATTCGAAAGTTTGTACACCGCGGATTTATAGGTATGTCTGTAATGTTTTAACAATAAAACGTCGCAGAGCGATGAATAAGAATATCGCTGGACGGAGTGAGAGTTAGTTAGGAAGACTCTGGTGGGAAGAATTGGACTGTACGAGCGTGCCAGTACATGGCCCCGCCAAGTCGTAATAAACGTCAATCATGATTCGCTTACAACGTGGTTAAATGAAGGCAGCATTAACTTCCGGACAGCTACAATAAAAATGCGGAGATGGTGGATGTACCGAATAGTAGACAAACCTTGGATTATCTTACGTGTGGATATGACTTATGATACGGTGATTGAGTTTCGCTGAGACTGTGGAACAGATACGTATGTAAATAGTTTGTTATTTGAATTAATGTGTCTTTGACTCACTTTCATTCACATTTTCCCACAGACCTTGCATCTAAAGCGACGAATTATTAGATATTATGTGTATGGTGGTTAGCTCTGGGGCGTGGCTGATGAGTTCAATAAAACGTACTTGTGGATTGTGCAACTAACTACGTCTGTGAAAGTTACTGCTGGTAGTTAGTAGCACCTCACATTTAATACACTCATGTATGCGTCTTTAATGGCGACCGCAACACTTGAACTTGCAATCTGTATAACTACAGTGAAGGTCACATCAACCGTAATATGAAAGGCATCACACGGTTTTCTGATAGTGAGTGAACAAGGTGGTGAACATTACAGTAAGTTTCATCGTTCTGGTGGTAGGGAAAGACATCATCAGTTGTCACAGTTTATATTGTACGATCTATTGGACTCAGAACTCATTTAATTATCTAATTAATTAATCATCAGGCCTTAATTAGTGTGTTACATGGTTTATGTCCGTCACAGTTTCAAATCAGTGATTCAACATCAACATATTCACCTAATTACTGTATTACAAGTTTTTTATAGGTTGTTTTGCATTAACAGTTTAACAAGGAATTCGAACCACGGGGCGTCCTAGCGTACTTCTAATTAAAAAAAAACATAAATTGGCAGAAGGTTAATTTTTGACCTTATATAGTTGTCCCGAAGACAGACCTGGCGACCTAACAGATTCAGTTTCAGTCGTACTAACATGCAGTTTCAGCTAGTAGTCTGTATCACGTTAAGAAGTGTTGTCTGTCAGTCAGGAACAGCAAGTAGTTTCAATACCAATGTTCAAGATGCCTTAATAGGTTTAAGAAGTTGCAATAAATATTGGCAATCAACAATAACGTTAGATTTTGGCTTAACAGCTACCTCCGTCTTCCCAATTATTACACCATTTGATAAATTTGTATACTTGGTGGTTCACGAAGCGAAAAAACTACGAGTAAAAGAACATTAAATTGCATTTATGGGAATTATTATTTATGAAAAACCTTAATCGACCATATGATATTCTTCTGATCAAATACGAGTCTATAGAGAAATAGAAGTTCTTCTAAAACTTCATATTATTGTTATACCTCATTTAATGATTTGATTGTTTCAAAAATCAACGTGGAATAAAGAAATTTATAGTTTGTAGAAAAGATTCCTTCTCGACTAACGTAATCTACAAATATAATTGTCTTTCTTTTTTTGAGTGGAATGGAGTGTTTGCCCAGGCGACAATATTACCGCACACCTGAGATATATATATATATATATATATATATATATATATATATATATATATAAATTGATTACAGAATCGCCACACAACTATGTTACCATTTCATAAATTTTAATTTTAAATTATTTTAGTGTTTCAGGTAAATCGCTTATCTGCTTTGGTAATTTATTTACTTGCCTACAAAATATAATTTTCCCACTCCTTTGTTCTTGAAATCAAATTCCAGCTTATGTTCGTAGTCGTCTTATTTCTCTTATGAAGGGCCTACCATTTTTCTCCTAACATTGTACATAAAAGCCTCATCGCCAATATATGCCAGTAATATTACTCCATATATATATATATATTGTAATATTACTTCCAATTTTGGTACTTGAAATATCGTTATTTGTGTGGTTTCTTCTTAATTAAAGTCTGTTATATTGCTTCCTGTTTACATTTAGCTTGAATTCCTATATCAGTGTCTGTTGTGATATTCTGTATCTTCCTCAAGACTTCAGAAATCTTATCATATCAATTATTTATATTTTAATGTTTTTCGACGGTAAAATGTGGCTCTTATTGTTTCCGTTATTCCAGGTAATATGAGTGTAATATCGGTACGAACATGCTACTTCCAAGCCAGCACTTCTTTTTACTAATCCTTTTACTTAGTGAGTATATACGAGTCACTGTAAAAATATTTTTGTTGAGAAAGTACTAAATATACTTTGAAACTTACAACCGGGATATTTAGAAAAGGTGAATAAATATGGTCAAAAATAATTGATGGAAAATGGTTAGTTTTAAACCATTACGTTATCTACACGTAACCGAGCAGGGTGTCTTCAATGTTCCTTCGTCTGTACTGTACAATTTATTATTGCCATTTAATCAATTTTTATGCTCAAAAAATATTTATGAAAGACTTCCATTTTTTCCATCTTGCCAAATAAATACGGCACCTATTGTGAGTGACTGATGTGGTTTGTTTCTAAAGAGTCTGAAACGAATAGCAGATGGTTATCATAGGGCACGCTAAATGAGTTTAGAGGTGAAGTATGCATGACACTAGCGGCAAATGTGCAGCTATCCAATTGATTAAATATAAAATGATCAAAAGATGGATTCCAATCAAATAAATACATTATTATGTGGCAAATTTCTTTATTCAGAACCACTCCCTTCCAGTTTCTTCTGAACTATATTTGAAAGCCATATTTAATTATTGTAAATGTAAAATTTCTATCTTCTGTATTTCACATATAAGTGATTCAGTGTGGTACAAGGTTAAATATTCGTATTGCGTGTGTAATTATACAAATATGATACTAAAGACATACAACAGAAGCTTGTGTATTACGTAAATGTGATTTTTTGTTTATATATGTTTACAGTTTACGAATGAATATGTGATGTCGGGTCATCATATGCAGAAGGCCCCGCTCCAGACATACATTACACCTCTTTTAGCAAAAATATATTTACCAGCGCCTGTTTGGTATTAGTAATTCCCTACGTGAAGTAGCGAAAGACACAAATTAAAAGAAAATTTCTTATGGTAGTATTTAGTTTCAAGGATGGGGACATAAATAAAAGCATATACTTGGCTTTCTAGCAATAATTCTGATAAATCTAACTAAAAAGAGTTTTGAGTTTAAGATTTCGAGACATTTTCGGGAAATCAAAAGAAGATATTATTACATTTACTTCAGGAAAATGTGAAATGTATGATAAATGTAATAGATCATAGTTTTCTAAATTACGTCTGGTATTACGACAAATTAATCAGAATGAAATTGAATAAACAAAGAAAAATCGCAAAATATACCATTAATTTTCGCTGTCAGCACTGGTTATTTTTATGCAACTGAGAACAATAGGAACATTTTATGACGAGCGAAATGTGGCGGAATTTTTATTTTTCATCTCCCGGGCGAACCCAGAGAGTCTGCCATATTGGCTTTATTGATGGCCCTCCATTCATACATAACCAATCGATTCAGTCTTTTGTTTGTGCTTCTAAATAAATTGCGCACGACTTTAATGGGGAGCCAAGTTCCATTGTGCGCAAAAGGAAAGCCAAGAGCTGAGACATAAATAACATTATGCGTTGTGAACTTTTCAATGACCAAAGCTGATCCGATGGACGTTGGTTTGATCAGTGAAACAGAATTATCATTCTCGTTTAAAATAAATCAGAATTATCGCCCTTAAACTATGAGAAAATAATAATCATTCATTTGCAAAATGATATTCTAAATGGTCATGCGGTTTGAAGGGAAGGAAATTCTGCTTACATTTTTCAAATCCGATTTCATTGTATGACAGAGACTTCCATTTCTTGTTGTACTTGTTTTTAATAACTGAATTATGAGTCCTAAGAACAAGTAGGGGTGTTACGGTGACCTGTCAAAAAGCTTCTGCATACCTCCAACGTTCTTCCAGTTGTTGGCGGTAACAGAGAGGTAATACAGATAATTCAAGCTACAATATTTGTTTTAACACAAGGTTATTGTTTACCAACATAGCTTTTTCTTCATATAGCTCTACCCACTCGAGTTTTCTAGATTTTCTCGTAGAAACTGTACCCTTGTCGCCTGGTAACCGGACATCCTTTTAGTAAAGTGATCTCGCAGTCTCAGAGAACAGCGTGTTAGATTCTCCGTCTGATTCCGCAATCCCCAGGCAGTTCACTGTCTTTCATCGTGAGTCTTACCACCTAAGCCTAATATCATAAAGCCACATACAGAAGCATCTGCAAAAGAAAAACACGTTTCGTTGCAATGTATACAGGTGAGATTATGGAAACTACGGTGAATAAAGTTCAAGTTAATATAATATGAACAGTATGGATATTCATTAAGGTGCTAGTTAAAGGTACACAACGCACAGGGATGTAGAAATATAGTTACTTTGGAGATGCTGACATATAGCAGGATATTCATAAAATCATGGATGAAAAAACTGATAGTGTCATTCTAGAAAATCTGAAAGTTAAAAACAGACAGTTATCAAAATGCTACCAGACCAACCTACGGCTGCTTATATACATTGTACGGCTAGAATGAGATATATGGAAGAAATAATGTGAAACACTTTCTTTAACTTGGGGATTAAGCAAAACCAAAGTTCCAGCTTTAATAAGGATATTCGACCGATTGCCTCTGGTACCTACAAAAATTTCAATAATGCGATCGCCACACGTTTGAAATAGTCCTCAAACGTGGAAGGAGAAAAGCAAACATGAGCATATAGTTCACGTTTCACTAGTTTCACCAAAGTTATAATTTTCCAAAAGTTCTCTTACAAATGTTCAAAACCAGATTATTTGGATAAGGCAATCAGACCACATTTCCTCATCAGTTCCCCTTACTCAGATGAAAGCATTATTAAGACGTGTGAAGCCATTTGCCCAGCTAGCCACACGCGATCCTATCTATTCAAAAAATTACTTGCAGATTGACTTAGTAGCCGTTATGCCCTCTCCTTACTGAATCCGTCGACCTTGTGACGTCAGCAAAACTCTTTGGAAATTAATATCTCAAAAAGTACTTAATACTTTGAATCGTAATTAACACGTGGGCTTTTTGATATATTATCCTATCTATTTTTTCCTACATTTTTCATCCTCAAAAAGGTTTCTATTAAATTAATCCTAAATTCTCTTACGTCATAAGTCATGGCGCCTTTCTTATCATTTAAAACAATACTTCTCTAGAAAATCTAATTTATCTTACAGATACCTTGAATTTTCTAGAGAAAGCAATATATATTTATAACCCTCTTAATTAGATATACCCCCTAAACTTAATCTCTTGCTTCTAACTTTATTACTTTATGTTTCAATTTTTTGCCCTTAATTAAAAATCATAATTATACTTTGCCTAAATACTTGATTTTATGCTCAAAATATTCTAGAAAGTGCTGACTATAAATGGTTTAAAAGGATTTGCTGTAATTTAATTTAATTTTTTTAATTGCAATGGAGCACACGCTCCGGTGGTAAATTCCCTACACACCCAACTTCCCCCTATTCTGCACCCACCTACATTTTCCCTCTACAAATTATAACTTTAAATTCTTTTAACGTTTTCGGTAAGTTATTCATTATTTCCCTTGATAACTCATTCCAATCCCTGACACCTTTACCTAAAAAATAAAATCTTCCCACACCCTTGTGCCTCAAATCGAGTGCCAGCTTGTGGTCATGGTCATCTTTTCGATTCCATGAACAACTTTTCATACCTACTGCAATATCTTCCCATGCCTCATCGCCAGTATACGCCCTGTACACTCCCATGACCCTCCTCATCCTCCTCATGTCTTGCAATGAATCCCATTCCAGCTCCTTTATCATATCTGTCACTGATTGCATTCTGTGATAATTTCCAGAAACAAATCTACAGCCTTTTTTGTACATTCTCTAATTCTTGTATTTGATACTCAAAATGTGGGTCCCATACTACACTACCATATTCGAGCATTGGTCTGACCAAAGTTTTGTAACCCAATTCCTTTACTTCTCTCGTGCATCCCCTCATCACTCTCTCCAACAAATACAGAATTTTGAAACCTTTTCCTACCACCTGTCCAATGTGTCCTGCCCAGTTGAGGTTGTTATCAAATGTAATGCCAAGATATTTACATTTCAAGTCTTCAGCAAGCAATTATTTCCCTGCCTTATATTCATAATTAACCTTTTGTTTTTTATTTGTGTATCTAATAAGCTGACTCTTCTTTGCATTTATCTTCATCCCATGTTTACCAACCCAACTAGATATCCTGTCCAGATCACCCTGCAACTGTTTATAGTCCTCTATCGTTTTGATCCTTTTATATAGCATTATGTCATCTGCAAACAATCTAATTTCAGATAGTAAACAATCAACACAATTATTCATTAGAATAATGAATAGCAATGGTCCCAATACGCTACCATGCGGCACTTCCATTTCCTTTGATACCGCATTACCTACACTAACTTTCTGTTTTCTACCTTTTAAAAATTCTTCTACCCAGAAAATCACTTTCTCATCCACTCCAATAGTTTTTACCATATTTACTAACATTTTATGGCTCCCTCAGTCAAACGCGTTTGAAAGATCTAGTGCTACACTATCAATTTGGCCTCCCTTGTCCACTTCATCTTAAATATCTTGCATATATCCCACCAACTGAGATTCGCATGAATATCCTTGCCTCAACCCATGTTGCCCACTTGAAAACCACTTACGTTCCTCACATACATTTCTGATGTGATTGCATATCAATCTTTCCATTAATTTACCTGCCACTGAAGTCAAACTGATTGGCCTTCAATTTTCGACTCTATTTCTCACCCATCCTTTATGTACCGGTACTCCTAAAGCACTTTTCCAGTCCTGCAGTAAGCAGCAAGTATCCAGACTCAATTTAAATAATATTTTAAGATAAGGTACAATTTCACATCTGGCTATCTTTAAGATATCTGTAGTAATATTATCTTCACCAGCCCATTTATGTTTATTCAGCTTGTTTATTTCCTTCATGATTTCTTCAGGATGAATTTAAAAAATTTTACTATCTTCATTTCTAATCGTATTGTTAAGCTCGTTCTCCGAATTAGACCCTCTCTTTTCTGATTCATAGTTCCGAATGCTCTCACTAAACCAGTTACTTAAAATCTCTGCCTTTTTCAAATCCTCAGTAACTACTTCTTCATCCTTATCAATAAGCGTCTATACACCCTCCCTTCCCCTCAGTTTCTTGATATAGCAATAGAAATTTCTAGATGCATCAGTCAGTGGTCCTCCTGCACTGACAATACTCTGCATAAACCCATATTTAGTCACTTTCTTTGCTTTTATTAAGTCCTTGTTTTAAATATTCCCTACTACCCTGCTGTCTCTTAACTCTGTTATGTTCTTTCTCTTCGTACCAATCTCCATAACCTCCTCACTCCCTAGTATAGTACACAGGTTCTCTACTTCTCTTTATTTTCTGCTTTGGAATGAATTTTTCTTCCTCTTTTCTTATTATCTCCTTGAACTCTTCCCACCTTGACTCTACTGTACTTATGCCTTCCTTCCATTTGCTGAATCGTTCTCTGAAATATCTCTTCAAATTTGAAATCTGTGCCTTTTTATAATTTTACCTATTTCAATTTTGGCTGCTGGTTTACTGAATCCTCTAATATCCATCAGAACTACTTCTTGATCACTTATTCCTTTCGTTACTTGACACTCCACAAGGTTATCATCGGGCTTCATTAGGAATATATACAAAATATTTTGTCCCCTGGTGTTTTGCTCTACCACTTGTGTAAATCCTCCTTCCCTTATTAAGGTATTTGCAAATCTTTGTTCCCATGTGTTATTAATCTTATTTCCTTCACAGTTTACACCTGGTAAGTTTAAATCCCCAACAATAATGATCATTCTATTCTCACCTCTGAAATCTGAGTATGAATTTAATTTCTTCCAATGCGATAAGCAGCCAACACCCTGATTATTTCTTTTTTATTACCCCAGAAATCTACCCCTAGTAACTCATGGTCTTAATCTATGAACGCAAGTGAACTGTGGTAGTTTTTTCTAACTAGTATGAATACTCCTCCACCAATTGCTCCTCTATCTCTGCGGTACACTCTGTAACCATCAGGAAATACCTATTACGTCTTCTTTTAACCAACTCTCTTTCCCAATTATTACTTGTGGTTCGTGTATCTCTATTATGTTTGTAAATTCGATTAATTTGTTCATTATACTTCTACAGTTTACTATCAACACCCCTATTACCGGCTTTATATTTTCAGCATTTATCTCCTCTTTCCCAGTTTTACCCCAGTCAGTTATTGTTTCTGCAACTTCATCTATTTCTTTAACATCTATGATCTTTCTCATCGTGGATCTGCAATCAGTATCACTTTGATCATCTATTTCCGTCCCGTCACCAGCAGCCTCTAACCAAAAAAAGGCACAGTCCTGATCCCATCATCACTGGAAATGGGCTCCCTCACTGCTTTAGCTAACAACTCAGAAAGTACTTCCTTCCCCCTTCTAGTGAAACCCCATCTACCAATGGTGTTTACAGGCACAACCCCAACACAGAACAAATGCCTTTCCCAAGTAGCACTTCCGTTTCCACATTTACACGCCTCACAGCATAGTTCAATTGTGGCCGGTCATGGCGACTTAGGACCTGCATAAGCTCCACCCTGGTATGCTGTGCCTCCTTCACCACCTTCCTCAGGTCACTCTCAATACTGTAGCTCGCGTTTCTATCAATAATATTCCCCGCCCCTCCCACTATCACTAAAATTCACTAATCACTAATTCTCGGTTTTCTCCCTCCTGAACGCACTATTTAATGACGTCAACAAATAAAAATATGTTCTAAAATAATGGCTTTATCAATGAAAAGGAATGGAAGAAAAACTATTATGGTTTAAAAACTACTTTGCCTTAAATTCCTGTCTTTTAGATAGGCAGCCTTGATATCGTACTACGAAGCATGTTACTACTGGGACAAACCTATTCCTCAATGGTTTTAACAAGCTTATATATACGTTATAATCATCATCCATGGAAAAGTAGAGGACATGGTTCTTGCAAAAGATGTTCAAGGCAATGGATGGAACAGATTGAGCAGAAAATTTAGCACACAGTAGTTCAATTATCCTGAGAAGCAGACTGTGTAAGGAGTCATTTGATGGGTCAGAAAGTTCCAGTACGGACTAGTAAACAAAAATGTCGTCAGTGACAATGCCCAGGGCATATTCTGTGTCAGATTAAAATAAAATATCACAGTCTGTTAATAGAAACGAAAAACTTACAAAATACCATCTGTGACTAAACTAATTCTTGGAACAGAAGGCTCCAAGAAAGTATTACATAACTACGGCAAAAAATTAAAATCACATCATTTTATAGCAATAAGTTCGCTTTTACAAATATACATACCTGTAATAACTATCGCTTCAGTTTCCAGAGATGTTTTACAATTTTCATATTTCACATGTATGTAAATATAAACTAGTGTCAAAATAAAAATAGTTAACGATAATAAATACATTAGCGGACAATAGTTTACTGGAATTTATAATACCATAGTGAAAATTATTCCAACATAATAAAAAATAGTTCAAAGTCTGAAGGAGGCGAAAGAGCATCGCCGTTATGTTTGGGACATATTCTCACGGGAATCATCGTAGAAGCACAGAACTCGCTGATAGGCTGTACATTCAACGTGTAAATTCTCTTTCGCTATCTTTTATTTCCTCAAATAACCATTTCAAGAAGATTTCGTTTAGAGCTACAGTACTGACAACTCTCCGTTGTCGTTTTCCTGCACTTTAGAAGACATCTTTCTGTTTCATTTCGCCGTTAATCTTGGTTGGAATCGGGATTAACGCATGTGTAACTTGAAATATGTGACTGTGCGATACCCATCATTTGATACCTATGCTTCGCATAAATGATTGCACTTGTCTCAGGCTCAACTTCCAGTAACTATAGAGTTGTCATCAGAAGGGGACTTGTATGGTGCATAAGAAGAGTCCAGGACTAAATCTGGAACATTTGGTAGTAAAGCTAAGATGCTAACAAGTTCATGTTGTAGATAAAAAAAAATAATAATAATAATAATAAAAAAAAAAATAATAAAAAAAAAAAATTGGTGTGTGTACAGCATACATGCGTGTTTATAACTGAACTGAATAAAGTCTGAAATTCACGCTCAATTAAAGAACGTAATTGAATGATGCAGTTAAATTAGAATGGAATTATACAAATCAATATAGAAGTCTGATAAAAGGGAAAACATTTTGGAATGGTCTTTTGAGCTCAGAAATAAAGACTAAATAGATAGACTGCATATATGCAACAACCGAATGACCGGTAAAAACTGGAAAGGCAGAAAATGGAAATATAATTTTACTGACGGTGCAAAATATTTGAATTGAAAAACTAATATGATAATTTCTAACAAATCAACGTAAATGGACGAAGCTGCTTTACAATTATCATATTAAAAGATTAAAAGAGACACCAATTGTTTTAATGGGAAGTGCGATGTTCACACTCCCAGTAAAAGAACTAAGTGACAGCGTTCGAATCAGTATGCCACAAACATTACACTGTACGCTTCAAATTTATCAGGTATGATAACTGACAACAATTTCAGGGGAAGAGGTGTCAATTAAGAAATGTTATCGGTTCATTAGACTGCCAGTACAAGAGAAAAACTCTAGTTTTTCGACCGATAGAAACAGGGTCGAGTAGCAGAATTAAAATTTAATCATGGACTGCGTGGATTTGGACCAAGCATTTGACTGTGATAGTAGCTATTGTTGTAAGTGGTAAAAAGTTTTGAAGAAATCATGCCAAAAATATTGTAAAGATGTATAATCTATGTAAGAAATGGGCTACTAATAATAAAAGTTAAAAGACATGAGAAATGTGTATGGAGCACTGCAGCTTGCAGAAATGAATAATTGAAATGAACTGAATCGTTTAAAATGAGACGCGGTATAGGAAAATAGAATTGAAATGAATTTTTTTTGGAAATAGAGGTTCTATAAAAGATTCTGGGAAAAGATGTTAATAAAAAAATATATACACAGTCCAGTCACATTAATATGACCACCTCTCAAAACCCAGAATAACCACCTTTGGCAGAGCGGATCACTGCGAGGCGTGCAGGAAGAGAGTCAAGTAAGTTTCTGAAGGTGTTCACTGGGATGTTGAGCCATGCCGACTCCAGAGCCGTGGCCAGCTGCGCTAGATTACGCGGTTGAGGATCCATGGCACGAACAACTCGATCGAGGTGGTCCCACAGATTCTCGATTGGGTTTAAATCCGGTGAATTTGCTGGCCAGGGGAGTAATGTAAACTCATCCTGGTGCTCTTCAAACCACGCACATATACTGCGAGCTGTATGACACCTCGCATTGTCGTGATGGTTGATGCCATCTTTTCTGAGGAAAAATTAATCGCATGTAGGGGTGGACATGGTACGCAAGGACAGATAAGTACTTGTGCTGATCCATCGTGCCTTCCACAATGATGAGTTCACCCAGTGAATGCCAGGAAAACATTCTCCAAACCATAATGATCCCTCCTCCACCCAGGATCCTTCCGGCAATTGTTGCAGGGTGTTTGCTTTCAGACGGTTCACGCCGAATGCGCCAACGTCCATCTGTCCGATGGAGCATAAAACGTGAAAAAGCCACCTGTCGCCACTCTGTGGACGTCCAGTTGCGGTACTGCCGTGCAAATTCCAGCCTTCGTCGCCGATGAACAGCAGTCAACATACTAGGTGCATTAACCAGGCGTCTGCTGCGGAGGCCCATGCGCAGCAACGTTCGCTGAACCGTTGTTGAGTATACACACTAGGTAGCCCCTTTGTTCATCTGGGCGGTCAGTTGCTCAACAGTTGCACGTCTATTTTCCCGAACGCATCTCCGTAGCCTTCGTTAGCTTCTGTCATCTATAGCCCGTGGTGCACCACATGTTCCACGCCGCTGATTTTGAATAGTGCCATTTTGCCATGCACGGTATACTTTCACCACGGTGGCACGTAAACAGTTCACAAAATTAGCCATTTCCGAAATGCTTCCACCCTTGGCACGAAAGCCAATAATCGTGCCCTTTTGGACGTCGGATAAATCGCTACGTTTCTGTATTACGCCAACGATTGAAATGCTTTCCGATGCCCTAGGACATCCTATATATACACTCCACTTTAATGTGCTACCACCTGCCTTCTGTGATTGGTTATTTCATATTGACGTTAAAAGTAGGTGGTGGTCACATTAATGTGACTGGATTGTGTAGTATTGCCAGTGTTATTATGAGACAATCGTGATGGATCTTTTGTTCAGCATTTGAAGCAAATAACAGAGGCTCAAATTTTGTCAAGGGTACATGGACACAAAAAGATACAAGTAGAGGAACGAACTGCAGATGACTGAATGAAATCAATCGAAAAACAGGCTGCTAAATTCATTTCCATGTTAATGATTAATAGCTATAACAAATTGCTAATGTGTGGTCAATAAGGTGGTTCTGTGGTTAAGGCGCTTATTGCTTTTACTTTGTTAATACCAGCTACGCCACGGAACTCTGTGGTTATTATTCCACGGTACTAAGACAGAGGCAGAATGCGCGGCAACTAAACCATGTTATCAAGACATCTCGTTACAATTGTTTAAGGACGTCTTGCTGTTAGGTATAAGACACGACCACACACTTCAAGGCTCTATCAGCTAGTTTGCCGATGTTGTGCATTTCTTTATCTCAAAGGTTACAACGTACACGTGACAATTCACATAAAGTTTAAGCAAGAGAAATCACTGTTTTTTAAATGGCTTTGCAGCGATACACAGAAAATACAGTCTGAATGCCAATCGTGATTTCAACCTTTCAAAAACAAGTATCCCTGTTTATTTATTGTTTGTGTTGACCATTTTTAGTATACCTGCAAGTACGTTGTTGGTAATAGACCTATATTAATAAAAAAACGTTCTACTTGTGTTAAAGATTCTGCAACAGTATTAAAATATTGAAGCAGTGAGATTTTATCATCTAAGAGTTTGTAGTGGCTCATTGTTCGGTCTGGTGGCTGGGTAGTTAAAGCATCTGAATGGAGATCGAAAGATCGCCAGTTCGAATCGTTGTCTCGGTGGGAATTTTCAAACGCCCTTAACTCGACCTTCAACTTTGGCACAGTTTGCTGCGTAATGTGAAGTATGTCAGAACGCTTCCGTGGTTCAGATTCCACGTTAAACTGTAGGTACCCTGTACCCGGTAGGCCTACCGGGTTACGTTAACTCGGCTATGACTGGCGCGGAATGCGCAGACAATAGAAACCCTGTCACCTGGTCATTACGACCACACGGAATTATTATTATTGGTGGCTAATTTTACAGAGTTGGGATCTGTCGAGTTTCCTTGATCTTATAGTTTCAGATGATGTCTCCCATGATTTTGGAAGGTACAAATTTTGAAGTATCTATTTTCTGAGGTCAATGTACTGCCAGTATATAGGTAAAGTCTCATATAAACTCCTGTTAAAAATAATAGAATGTTTTGAAGATTCCAAAAATGGAACATCAGCGGTTAATTATTTCTGTTATTCCACGCTCTCATATTTTGCCGTTTCTTTGAGCCGTTATGTTTAAAATCGCAAGTTTCCTTGCGTTATCTTCATTTTGCCCGTTACTGCTGCAGATTGCGAGACCTGATCCCTATTACTGCGTCAGTAAATTTGCGTTCTGATTGTTTTCCTTATCTGAAGCGACCACAGAGCGAGAGCCGCTGCGTTAGTGTATTGCGGCCGAGCTTGCAATGGAGTTTTTTGTCGCTCCCGCGCGCGAGAGGAATTCTGTTTCACCAACAGTTTTTGCTATCCGTATTCTGTTTGGATGACTGAGCCGAGTTACATAAACAAGAATTTACTTTCACGTATCGTATGATGCGCATTTAATAAACGTCTAAAATGAAGGAAATTTTTACTGTTCTAGAAAGTTTTTAGAGAAAGAATAATTTAGAAAATAAATAACGGTTTTATAAATTTTCCTGTTTCTCGTCTTCTGTCCAGAAAATAGTTTTTTTTGGTTTTGTTTTTTGTTTTTTTTTTTTAACCTGTTTCCAGCAACTGCTCTCAAAACCACACCTTTAATGAAATGTTGTTTTGATAATATTGTATAGCAAGCTGGAAGTTGATTTGTATATTTTTCTGTAGTTAATTGTGAATTTGAGTAAATGAACATTGTTTGATGGAGATAAACTATGTAAATGCTATTTAATATGTTCACGGACAGTAAACATTGATTAAAAGTTTGTAGTTCTAAGTGTTGATGCGAGCCACGTTGATTGGAGGACAATTCTCAACTCTTGGGACTGGCTTGTGTTGATAATTTTGTTTGTAAATACCTGCAAATATCATTAATTTTCGTATCCATGTAGTTCATGATGATTTGAATGATTTTGTATTAATTATGATTTTTAATATGATTTTAATTGTTCAAATATTGTTAGAATTCGAGTAGGTGAATGAAATTGATGAAAGCAGTTTTAAAAAATTCCTGGGTGTATATATAGATAACAAATTGAACTGGAAGCAACAGATTCAACAAAATCTTAAAAAAACATAATTCTGCAATATTTTCACTGAGGGTAATATTTAGAATAGCTAATATAGAAAATAGAAAGTTAGTATATTTTGCATATTTTCACTCCCTGCTCACTTATGGCATCTCATTCTGGGGGAACTCGTCACAAGCACAGAGGGTATTTAAATTGCAAAAGCGTGCTGTAAGAACTATTTGTGGAGCAAGCCCACGAACGTCGTGCAGATATCTATTTAAAAACCCAGGTGTACTAACAATGCCAGCACAGTATGTATACTCCGTACTATCATTTGTAGTGGAAACTCCTGAACACTTCAATCTTAATGCTGACACACATAGCCATAATACTAGGAATAAATATAATATTTACAAGGATTACAAATCACTGTCAGTTGTACAGAAAGGGATAAAATTTACTGGAGCGTCCTTATTCAATGTCTTACCAACAGAAATTAAATGTTATCTACGAAAACCCTACTAGACTGACCAAACTGAAAGAGTTTCTGCTTCAAAACCCATTTTACTTTGTGAAAGAATTTTCCTCTTGGAATTTGGTAACTAAGAATGACTGATAAAATGGTATATATGGTGTATGGAAGGGGAAGGTGACAAAGTTGTCCACAATTACTAAAATGATAAATAGTTTTTCTTACTATTGAAACTTTTGAAAAATGAAGAAATTACACTGTAAAAAATTCACTCATATATAGTTACTAACATGGGATAGCATGCACTCAAAAATTGCTGTGAAAAATTAGCATGCTAATAGGTTTTTAAAGTAATTGACTGCTAATGAGTTGTTGGCAATATAATTTATATTGTTAATAAGTGTGTGTACTGTTCCACATAAATAGTAACTAACATGATATAATATGTAGTTGTAGAGTACAATGAAACTTGTTATGGTAACTGGTTGGTAAGAAAATAACTGGTTATTAGATGCTAGTAACAAGTGAATACACTGTTCAACATAATAAGTAGTAATTAACTCGGGATTGTATTTATAGATTACAGGCTATATTGATTATACTAATGGGTTGTAGCTAACTTGTTATCAATGTATGATAATAAAATCTATTACATAGTAATATAATTGACATTATTAATAAGTGTATGTACTGTTCCACATCCCCGAGATTATTCTCACATGGGATCAAAGTGAACATACTATCTATCTATCTCGGGGCTTAAATTTATGAAGTGCTAGTTTCAAAGCAAAAAAAAAAAAAAACAGTTACAAAATATTGCTTGAAAAAGGTTTTTTTAATGGTTATACGCCTTTTCGACGTCGAGGTCATTAGAAGAAAAAAAGAATGGGGGCAAGGAATGGTAAGGAATTCTTCCATGGACTTCTAAATGAAGCCATTGGCCTGGAATGATTTCTGAAACCCATGGAAAACCAAAACCTGGATTTCCAGAGAGGGATTCCAACCCGCGTCCTCCCGAATGCGAGTCAGAGCGTTACCGCTCATTCACCACGCTCGGAATGGTAGTGCATTTTGGGATCCACATTTTGTGTATCAAATACAGGAGTTGCAGTGGGTACAATGAAGGTCTGCTACATTTGTCTATGAAAATTGTCGCAGAACACAATCAGTAATTGATATGATGAAGGAACTGCAATTGGATTCATTTGAAGACGGAGGAGGTAAAGAGAGTCATGTGAGTGTACAAAGCGTATATTAGTGATGATGCGTGGGACTGTATTGGTGGAACAATTAAGAGAGTTACATGGGAGGGAAAGGATGACCATGACCACAAGCTGGCACTCGATTTCTGGCATAAGGGGGCGGGAAAATATTCTTTCGTAGGTAAGGAGTTCAGGAATTGGCATAAATTACAATGAGAGATGATGAATAATTTATCAAAAATTCTGAAAGAAATTAAAGTTGAAATATATAGGAGGAAAAGTAGGCCGGTACAAAGAGGAAAAATGGGTTTGTAGGGAAATTACCGCAGAAGCGTGCATTCCAGTTCAATTAAACAGATTTAATAGAAAGTAGTGACTGTCTGTATTCAGAATTTTAAAGCCAAAAAAGAATTAAGATGTTAGGAGTAATTTGAGAATAGCTACCTGATTTAATAAGGTTACAGATAATCTATTTCTAACTTTCAGAAATCGAGGTTGAGGCTATGATCCTGGGTTCATGTTTAATGCTGACAAAAACTAAACGAATTAAAAAGCAACGATTAATTCATAAACGGAGATGTCTACACGAGTTATGAGTTTAATAAACACTGTGTTACAACTTTTAGGCAGCCAACAATTCTCAATGCTTTTAATAGTAGAATAGAAAAGGTTACTGCATTTAAATAATGTAAATCCGATTACTGCAGCTATCTGTTTTAGATTGTGGGACAAGATAGTCACAAAGAGAGTAGAATAAATGTTTTATATGAAGGTAAGATTGATAAAGAATTGTTTCTTCACTATTCTACAGTAGTCCCACTGTTAACTATTCTCCACTGTGGTTTGATGTGTTCACTTGTGGGAATGTAATAACTACTTCAACGTACACCGTTAGTTAGCAATATAGAATGAAATTTAAAGTTGTTATCATTCAAATATATTTCGTTTCTGTATATACAGATAGTTTACCTAGGTATTTTTTTTATATATATTTTTTTTGGTATATACTTGAACATATCTATCTTACGGTATTTTTAGAATCAAATATGCATGCTTTTAGTTTGAAACTGTCAATCTTGCAAGCGTTTTATTGTTTGAGAAAGTATATTCCGTATCAAGTGACTCCACATACTAGTAAACATATGCAGCTAAATGCGGCATACAATTTGAATTCTTACCTGAGATATTTCATTTGGCAACTGAAGTGATGAGTGATTTTGAGTGGAGGCTACATGTAAATTAGCACTCTTTCTATCAAAAATAAGTTCTGGACCTACCATTTCAAATGCAAATAGGTCCATTTCGTCGTTACAAATAACTGGTGCCGAGATTTGTAGACGAGCGTAAAGCACAGGCGAAATGCAAATGTAACTCCTGCTATGGCCACAGTAAAAATTTTCTCTGATTTCGTTAAGCGAGTATGAATATTTTTAAAACTTGGCCCTTGCTTTATTGTACGGAACCTGGAACCAATCCAGAGCTCGAGATGGGAGTGAGGAATATGACGGACCGCCACTCCATCTGCTGGTGCCTCACTCCACCCGACAGCGACGCTTCCGGGCGCCACAGCCGTCGAGACGCCAATCACAAGCGTCTCACAACGCGGGAATACCGGAAAACATCCATCTGGTGCACTGCATCATAGATTAGTTCATCCTAAGAATTAACAAAATTGTGAACATTTCGTACATTAAAACGGAAAATACCAATGAAGCAAAAAAGGAGATCTTTGCAATCGATTCTATTTGTATCACACAGTTCTAATGTTACTAAGCAGTTAAAATGTGATTTGTTATACCATCAAGTAGCATATCTTCATAGCATGACCATAATAAAATCTGTGTACCGCAGTTAAACCCCTTCACAGCAGCTTCCAGGGGATGATGTAACTGGAAAGATTTCCAGTTGCCTTCTCTAATATGAAAATGTTATTATTAAGTATTACTGTATGAGTGGATTATACATATAACACGTTGATTCTGAATGATGGAGGATAATTGAATTAATACCATGATATTGTCTGTAGTGTTCCAATCGTTTCTCACTCATTAATTTCACACAAAATGATTATTAACTGTGACGTTAATTCAGTTAATCCGCCAGTAAACACAGAAACCTATTAATGGAATATAATTTAACTATTTAGTCGATATACAAGCCATATTCTCTCAATCCACTAACATGAAATGGTTCACACTTTAGCATCGTCACCTGATGTGATATTAAGAACTAGAACAGCTGATTGGCTTTTTAACAAAGAGCAGCAAACACCTTAATTGGTCATCAGAATTTTTCACAATTTCTGAGGTTCTCTTAGAATGGGTTCATTCTGTTTTGACTTAATTTCAGTCGTCTATTCACTTCTGCTTGGTAAATATAGCGTATCACACTCAAACTAGGTACCTACTACAATTATTATTTTACGATACAGTAGTATTCATGACTATAAGTTACCATGTAACCTTGTCTCAGATGGGTTTGGTATAGTAAACACAGTGAAGTAGTATTTTACTTATGAATGAAAAACCGGTAATAATGGTACCGTTAATTCATTTATTTAATGATAAAGAAACATCAATGATATGCTGAATTTTACTGCAAGGAACCCACCGTGTCGACAATATACCAATAAAAAGTATTTTGTATGTGTTCCGCATGTTGGGCGTATGTGTTCCTGTATTACCAGAAAAACGTTAGCCGACATCAGATCTTGATAGGTCTCCAGCAGAATATGGTGCGATGAAAAGTAGAAATTATTTGAAAATACTCCATTCCTAGTAAAAATATTCATTAATTGCTCATTTCTGCTCGATACATTGTAGGTGACTTCTCAAAAATTGTTTTATTAATTAAAAAGGTTAAAGGTCGTGTCTGGCATTAGGTAGGATGCGGAATTGATTCCCTTCAGGCCTATACTCTCCATAGTTTCCAAAAATCTCTCAAAGTAAATGCCGAGACGATTTCTTCAAACGATTGTGACCGAATTCCTTTCAGTTCTTTGCCCCAAATCCATTCCTCGCACTAATTACCACGACATCGTCGAATCGGAAATCCTCCTTGTTCTATCGGTTTGCACTTCTCAAACTAATACAGTTGCATGTTAGTGTTTTACATTTAAATCCCATAAGACATCGTATAATGCAAAATTACACCTCGATGTACTATGTACAACTACTTACTGTACATTCGCAGCAGTCGTGTTTTCTTAAAAGCATTACCAAGATAAAAAGCTCTATACTGAACTTCTTCTCATTTTTATACAAGCGTTTAAAGGTATCTGCTAAGCACACATATTAATTGCTACGGAAGAAACTTCTCGAATTTTATAGTTAATTTCTTTTATGATTTCCTATATATATTTCAACCTAGTCTGGGAGTTGTTTACTTAGTCAACAACTAACTTAGGGAAGGAAAGGAGACCATCCATGAATATAATTGCTGCCTGAAAATGTAAAAGAAAAAATGATTAAAGAGTTAAGAGAGACTTGAAACGAAATAAGGATACTAGTGCCGTGACGGGTTGTAACTCACAAGGGTGCACTCGAGAAAGTAGATGACGAACGCTATTTGCTGCGTCGGAAGACGTTGCGAGCAATTTCTTTGAGTAAACGCCCCGGGGCGGACCGGTCAGGGACAGGCAAAGCCGATACTCACTCCCCGGGGGCAACGCAGACTCCCGCCAGCAAAAACAACGTGCCCCAGCACGACTTCTTCACACAAGGACCAGATAAGCTTACGTTCGTTCTTTCATCAATTTGTAAATTACTTTCGTTAATTTACTAACATTTGGTACAAATTACGCGATTAATCAACAGCATAAATGGTAGTAAAACTTTTTCACATGTGGTTTTCTCATTACAACACTTGGCTACGGAAGTTGACTAATCAGTAATTATAGAAAGCCCTGCTTTAAAAAATAAAAAAAATATTCGTGCTGAGTATTGCTGATTCCCAGATGTGCGACTCTTGTCATAAAGACGTCTACCATTTCAAGACGCATTAAACATAGCCAAGGTATCATTTAAAAACATGCTTTTCTCACTACATTGAATCTGGCTACATTAGCATGTGGCTTCAACGACAAATAAAATAATAGAAAATAAAGTGGGTAGTGTCGCAATTCGTTGTTGTTGTTTTAATCATTTACTAAATTTCTGCTATGCGCCCACTTGCAGTAACACGACTTTATGTATCTCTAAATTTCAGACTGTGAAAACTCTGTCAAAATATGTTCAGCAGTTACCAAGGAGACGAAATTGTGACGTATGCTCATTTAATAAGATTTTGTGTGTGTGTGTGTGTGTTAGAATTTTTCCAGTTATTGTTACTTGGAATCTAAGTCCTTTTTTTCTTCTTCTCATACCTGAATTTCTGCATGGTATATCTTTGTTTATCTGACATCGCTCTCTGCAGTTGTAGCTTTGATTGGAGTAATTGAAATTGTGCAGCTTCAATCAGTCTTTAGGTGTTAACTGTTGTTAATTACATATTCCGTGACCTTGAGTCTTTCAAATACATTCTTGTTTCTTTTTGTCATGCTATTGTGTGTGTGTGTGTTTCTTGTTTTTTTAATTTAGAAACGTAGCTGAATATTTTATTGGTCAACACACAGTTATCTACTCTGTATGAGGAGTGTCCATAAAATTTTTAGACTTTGTCTGATTGTTTCTATAATTTTCTCTAAGTTCTTCTACAAATCTACATTTTTAGTTTTCCCCAAAAATTATCTTTGTTCTCTTCTAACTGTAAAGTATTTTCCTTTCTTTACTCTCCAGTTCTTTCTGTTTCCTTCTATTATTCACATCCACGTATTCTGATGCATATAATGCCTCTGGTTTAATTATTGTTGCGTTTCGTTTGACTTTTTATATTCATCTCTTGTTGTATTGGTTTTCAGAGTGTTTTAAATTCAGTTGTATCTTTCTCATCTTTTATTTGCTGGTTGTATTATCCGGTCCATTTGATTGTATCCAATCTCCAAAATTTTAAATTTACCGACCCATTCGATCTATCTATGTTGTGTTACCATGTATTTTTCTCTACTGTATTTAATTTTTTGGTAAGGTTTTTTAATCAAATTTAAGCAAGAATCTCGTGGAGGGTTTCTGCCATTATTTCAGCATCAGTTTCACTTTTGTAAAGTATTGCAATATCACGGACAAATGAGAGTCGTTTTTTCGCAAATCTTCCTTTTCCTTGTCTAAGAGATGTTAGTATCTCGTAGTGCTCTCCCACTGTAGTATGAATAAGAATTATAATTATTTGTAGTGCTCCGTGTTGTATGATTTGCTGTCGAGGTCCCTGTACTGTGTAGTCGGGATGCCCTGCAGCGCGTGTTGACCGTATGTCACTGCAAGCCAAGTTGTCTCCTCGCCAAGAAACTACGCCCGCCAGCGGCCGTCCATGTTGTGGCCCATTACCCAGCCAGACCCGTCGACGCACAACAGCACAATCGTCCGTGTAACTTATCGCAAACAGGAAGTCTCCTGATAACCGAAATATCTTTACTCAATACTTGTTGTACCGCCGCCTCAATCGGTACTCAACTTGGCATTCCCTCTAACACATTATCTCTCTTTCATCCTTTCACACAGCAAGCACGTAAATCAATATGATCACTTCACTTATGCACGTTTAAATTAATAAACTGATCACCGGCCTCGGTACGTAGAGGCTATATTGCAGGTCACGCCTGCCAAGGATCGCTGGTTCGCATTCGGCCAAGGAAATGGGTGTTTAAGTGCGGTAGTGGATGTTAAGAGCGGTCAGGTAGCACGGTAGTTAAGACATGCGCTTACAAAAGTTCGTGGTTCGGTCCCAGATTCAAATCCCGATGGAGCCAGGAATTTTTGAGAGTTGTGCCTGATCATATGAGATACGCAAGGACGTTTCACGGTTCGAATCCCGTATTAACCAAGAGGAAAGGGAAGAAAAGGAACTGGCCACCATGCCTCTGGCACAATGGCTTAGTATGACTCCTTCGGGAGGATCCATCCAACCTACGGGTTGTGGACTAAGTTAGTTTTTTAGTGTGTTTTAATTTCGTGTCAGCTCTGTGTTGATTATACATGGTGAAACAATATACTGTAGAATTTACTGTAGAAACTGAACCATTTGAACAGATTGTCTGGCATAGCTAACCAAAAACAATTTTAAAAAAGATGATTTCCGTCGAACTTTTTTTTCTCTCGTATTACAGCCACTATGGACTTCGTTGAAACCAGATATCTGTTTGCAACGGTAGCTACTGTGAGTCAAGAAGATGCAGAGGGAGAAAGACCTTATCCCCCACAGTAGTAACCAGACCTGTCAGATCTGTAGCATTTATCCTAAGCATGAAGAGGTCGTGTCGCCATCTGTCTGTGAAATTTGCATCCTATATCATAAATGCATTTATGTTTGCGAGACGTGTAATTTGTGAGGTAAAGACTGAGGAGCGATCTCAGCACTCACAAAGCTGATAGCGGGAAATGACCTAAACACCGCACGCGGGGTGCAGGACTCTAACCAGGTCCCGAAGGTGATCCAATGTGAAGGCGCGTCAACACTCACAGCCAAACTGACGGGTTGCATGCAACATTCGTTCCAATTTCTACGTCTGTCATACATTAATTTTTTCATGAACGGTCTGGTGGCTCCATGGTTAAGGTGTCTGACTTGGGATTGAAAGGTCCCTGGTTCAAACGCCTCTCTCGGCGGGGATTTTCATGGGCACTTAACCCGATCTTCACCTCTAGCACAGCCTGATACGTAATGTGAAGTACGCCAGAATGCTTCCGTGGTTCGCATTCCACGTTAAACTGTAGGTTCCCTGTACCCGGTAGGACTAACGGGTCAGGTTAAGGTGGCGGTCTGTGCAACCAATAGAAACCCTGTCGCCAGGTTAATTTTTATTCCCTGTCTCTCAACAGAAAACAAAAGTTTGAATAATTATACTGTAAATCACTGCCTTTTCACCACAAATATGCATACACTTTTACGCCGTCAGTATATAGTAACCGTTTCCTTCGTAAGTCCCATTAAGGTAAAAAAACAAGTAGGTCGCGGCCGTGTGATTACTGACTGTTCCGCTCTTGTGTTGGACACTGTCAGTGCTGACCAGTCCTCGGCTCCGCTATCGACCGACGAGAGCCGTAACATCCTCCACTGCAAATTGAATCTCGTTTCTCCTGTCCCCGGCAGCTCTCTTTATATCCAGAGCTGACTTCCTTTATTTCCCTCTTCTCTCTTCTCCTAACACACTGCCATATCACATTAGTATATTCACAAACTAACATCAAGTAAACTTATTAATGTACTATTCACACAATCAATGTGTATTTCGCCTAATAACTGTTTTTAATGTAATGAGGAAGTGCACATGTGAGTTTCTCTGGTTTCGTCTTGAACGTCCTGCAGAAGCTGACACGAGTACTCCTCACATTGCAAATGTAGTCAAACGGCGTTTGAAAATGAGAATTATTTCTCGAAACGCGTCATGCTCGTCGTAAATAAACTAACAAAAGTAACTGTGTTGTAGAACAATTACGTATTTGCTAACCTTTCTTTTTGAAATAGTTACAGACATTCAAAAAATCCATTTATTATGGATAAAGTAAATAATCAATTAGTTACAGAAATTCGGCGAAGGTATTGATCACTTATATTGTACGCATATATGGATCACACTGTTCAACAAAATTATGTTGCCGTTTGAAAATAACTATCTGCAATTAAATTATGCTTACAAAACATTAATTCAATCGTTCAAATGG
Organism: Vandiemenella viatica; assembly: GCA_031002005.1. Classification (NCBI taxonomy): domain Eukaryota; kingdom Metazoa; phylum Arthropoda; class Insecta; order Orthoptera; family Morabidae; genus Vandiemenella; species Vandiemenella viatica. Next base: position 121,356,001 of record JARYHS010008075.1, on the reverse strand, counting down.
ATAGTTAGCTCTTAGTTCAAAGATTTTGCGTTTTTAGAATGGCTATTGTGATATTTGTAAAATATACTGAAATTTTATTTCGCTGTTAGCATATAGAGCATTTTACTTCAGGTTAGTTTTCACCTAGCTGCATAGTGATCTTATCTGCTGAGGGAGGTATTTTTCTTTCCTTCCTCAAATTTTGCATCGCAAATGAATTAATGTTTCTGCAGAACGTGGTGGGTAAGTAGTAAAGCTCTTCCTTCGGATCCGGTGGACACGAGTTCGAATCTTCAGTTTACCATGGTTTCCCAAAATCGTTCCTTCAAAAGGCCATGGCCGTATTCCTTCCCGTTCCTCGCCCCCATTCTCTTGCTGCCTCTAATGAACTTGTTGATGAGGCGTAGAGCCACAAGTGTTAATGTTTCTGACAACTTCTGCTATGTTTTTGGTGAAGCGACATTCTTTGGTAGGAAGTGGATTATTGCACAACTAGTACAAACAGCCAATTTTCATTGGTTTGATTTCAAGGTGAGAGCCATATTGCTCCTCAGATTTGAAAATTTCTGACTGACTAGAACTCCAAAAGGAACTCAACATAAACGAGAAAGTTTCTTGTGTGGCACAAATTGTTTAGAAATGTTTGTGAAAAAAAATAAAGATCTAATAATTATGTTAGTAACATAAATGAGATCGTCAAAAATAGAATCAGTTTTAGTTCAATGCGTCTTTGAAGATTTACTTCATCTAATCCCATCTAGATTTTCTCCATTACAACTGTGGGAAATATATAATAAAAATGGTGAAAGAGTTCGCTAGGAAATATCAGAAATGGAGAAAAGATACCAGTACATATGTGACGTGTGAATGCTTGTTAACTACAGCTGGTCACCTGTATGAGATGATCCAGAGCAAGTGAACAAGCCGCAATCTAAACGGAAACGTCCCGAATCATCAACCACCATACCTGATACAAACTTGAGACATAACTCTATATCAATGGATTACTTTTTGCATTAGTAACATTTGTAAAATTAATTATTTTTAGTGTCTGCCTATATACTGCTCGTGTTTTAATACAATATGTAAATTTATTTATACCACACATAACATATCAATAAAATAATTAAAACAAATTCCAAATTAATTCGAAATACATGAAATGTGATTAGGGAATTTTTACAAGTCTTTATCATAACATTGATAAAATTAAACAACCTTACAACATTAAAACCATCAAGCAAGTAAATGTAATGGCTAATCAGGCTGGACTTACAGTCGTGGACTGGCTCATATCATCTCCTCCATAGGACATCTACCACGTCAATGACACGAAGAAGATCAACAGTGGTCTCTGACGAGGAAGCAAAAGAATCAGGCCATCATGTACTCGAATACTAATGTCGCGGGTTCGCGTATTCTAAGGTAGGGTATAGATTCGAAGCCTTTATTCAAACTCGTCGTAGTTCCGATTCACATCCAGTTGTACCAGCGAGCCAGATCTCACACTGCGGCAATGTTATCTTTTGTAACGAAGCACGGAGGTCTCAGGTTGAGCACGTAGCAAGTCCCTGCTACCCACGCCTGTAACTTAGTACATAGCTTACAACCGCGTTATGCCAGTTTCTCATCGCAGGCTACGTCTCACTGAAATTTCAGCAGCCTGTATACCGCAGCAATTTCCCGACTGTGTGGGAGTGCTTACTAGATGGAACCCACAGCATTTAGAATAGCTTTGCTAAGCTTATGTCAGCCTGGAAACCACCACACTATGCAGTCCCCACTACTCGCACTATAACCCCGCCCTGACCATCTCCACTTAGTCCTAGCGAGCCAATTAACATCACCTTTTATCCCCACCAGAATCCCCAATGAGTTTTCCTGTAGACTGGGAGCCACCGCTCTAGTCAGTCCAACATACACCACGGACTTGGTTAGTCCAAGTTCCGCCATGGACTCGACAGTCCATCTTCCATCATCCATGGACGCACCGTTCAACACTGTCGTCTAACAGGTACTTAAAGCTTGCTTGATCCACTGCTTGCGCGTTCGTCTTCATAACAGTATGTCCACCGCTAGATAGGAATCTAATGCATTCGCCGACAGTCACTCATTTCGATAGGGTTTAATGTGCCTTGCCCTGTAATCAGTCTACCAATGAAATATAGTTATTATGTCGACCAATCAGTATAGCGCAACGTCAGTAATAGTTCACCAATGGAAGATCAATGAATATTAACCAATCTGCATAAGGTATTTCTAGTGACAAATCATTCCTCTGATCAATGTAGCCAATAGTGTAACATGTACGCCGATCTGTCTTCAAATGTAATAAACCAGTAGTCATTAACATGTGTTGTTATCATTCCTAAGAGATAAGTCACCTCTCCGTAGTTAAAGATGTATGATAATATTTATGTAAATGTATAATGTTAATCAGTGAGATTACGCCGTGTCTAAAGTTCTCAGTAGCTAAGGCTCAGTTACTTCCTTGGCAATAAGCCTGCAGACTACCCTCTAAGGGGTAGGCAGGTGCCCAAGGCGAACAACCACCGCCTCCCTCTCTCCAGTCTGTCGTATTAAGTGTGAAATTAAAAGGTTTCCGCTGGGCCGATCACACCCACGCGACACTAAGTGGGCCAATATAAAAAGTGTTTCATTAAGACAGCTGACCCTCTCGCTGTAACACTTGCAGGTTGTTCATAACGCCACCTGGCAGTCACACAATGAGTCTTACCACTAGTCCTTTAATGGGAAACTGGTCATAGCTATTAGTTTCTGTCTTCGTCTAAAATATCACCACTTTAACGGAAATGTGCAAAAATTTAAATTAGTTTCGTTAATAGCACTTTCTGCACTTTACTTTCTGTGAACTGTAAGAAAATCTTTGACACAAAATAATGGAGGGTCAATATTTACTAGCTTATAAAATCAAAGAATGCCAGTTCGTTGACACAGAAAATCATATATATATTGTATATCATTTTTAAACAGTTTTTTTGTTTTACGAGCCATCTTTCTCCTTTCATATTTAACCATGTGAGTGTTTTGCTACGCACCTCTTTCAGTTGACAAATAACAATTGCTAGAAATGAAACTGTTCTTGCTTCATCCTACTACAAATCACCAACGTCGCTATTCATCGCATATCAATCGCCAAACTTTCGTACGGGACACCCAGTAATTTCTCAATAGTGTTGAGATTAAATAATCTCTGTACTCCTGATCTGAAAATTCCGTATGAATTACTATTTTTTATTATTATTATTATCCCGCGATTCTCTGAAATTGTGTGGCAGGAAGTGCATTGCACCTATCCGAAAGTGTAGTGGTTTGGAAGGGATATACGGGATATGGCTGGAGGCGCCCATGGGCATCCAGGCATTTGCCTGAAGCGATGTGGGAAATTCATGGAAATTCATCAGTATGGCCGGTTGATTTATCGAGAACTACTCCTGTCGGTTTTTAAGTTTATTCGCCCAGTAAATCCTTAGTATCCATTCCCTAATCGTCCGTGAAAAAAAAAATGGATACAGAAATTAATTTGTTCTGGCTCTGATTTCTCTAATCTTATTTTCGCGGTCATTCCTACATATTAATGTTGCTGGTAATAATATTTGTTTTCAGTTATTCCGAAATAAGTCCGTCGTGAATTTTTCAGTTAGCTTCCGTCGAGAGCAACGCCTTCAGTGTTCCAGGTCTTCCAAACCTAACTCCTTCAACATCACACTTACGCGTTCCCTCCAACTATATATGCCTGTCACGAATCGGATGGATTTTCTTTGGACCTTCTCCAATGTCTCCATTAACCCCTTTTGATGGGGACCCCATACAGAGCAACAACATTCTAAGCGAGGACGCACTAGTGATTTGTATGCAATCGATTTAACTTCCTGTGTCCATTGTTTTAAATTACGACCTAGAAATCTGAAGACACGATTTTCTATCCCAATTACCTTCTCGATATGCTCATTCCAGGACAAATTATTACCAACTGTTACCCCTAGTGTTTTAACGGAATCTACTGTTCTAAGGAAAGTACCATTAATTGTATATTCAGAGCTAAATTGTGTCACTTTTTTATTTATGCATGCTTGCCTCTTTTTAGCGTTTAACTCCAAATGCCAGACTTTACACCACGCAATTATTTCCATAATATCGTCTTGTAACAAATCTTGAACAGTGACCATACAAACGTTGCTGACAACGAAAATATTTTGAAACATTTATTTCAGTACTAATTAAAGCAATTTCATGCAGTACAGGCATCCAACGATACAACATATGAGTACCATTCACACAAATATAATTACTGACAATATTATAGAAATCAAATTGACCTGTATTTTGAGAATAAGCAATCAGAAACAATAAAAACGAAGAGTGAAACATTATTAACGAGCTATCCTGCAGATACATAGAAGAAATAGAAGAAATTCCACCATAAAATGTCGGAATTCGCTTCTGGACATAGCATATCCGATTATTAAGCAAGTAGTGACTTGGAATTGTGTTATTTCTGTGGTCTTGGCAGCTATTTCCGCGTTATTTGAGATACGCGTCCACTTGGCGCCCGCTAAGTGGATCGCGTAATTAAACCGTCCGTTGCCCCTGCGAGCCGGCTATTAGCTGCACTGCACTGAGCCCGCTAACACATAAAGCAGCCGCCGCACCGCAGTCGTATTTATAAATATTTTTCTCCCCTTTGTGTAAGTGTGCACATTGCGCTAGCTGGACACATTCCAGAGAGCGTGTGTAGCACCGCCTGCAGGGAAAGTCATAAATTAGGGCCGTATTCTTGTTTATTGCTGCGCGAAACAATGAAAGTCGCCAGCGAGCGAGCGGTGGCCAAGTTCTTGCGCGTGCGCTGTTGGCTTCCTCCGCGGCCGACCAAGCGGCACCGCATCCGGGATGAAGCAGTGCGCCCGCATGGCTTACGGCCTGTGTTCACTAAGCTCCCGCGCCACGCTCAGCTAGCTACGTGAGCGCTCGAGAGGCAGAAGTACAGTGGAACAAACACAAGCCATACACAACCAAGACTGATTCAATAATACAGCAGTAACTATTTTTTTTTTTTTTTTACCAATTTTATCCTTCCCAATGAAGCAAGGGAAGCGGGCTGCTGGAGGATCATGGGGCCCTTTTCAGCTCAACAAGAGGAGGGAATGGGATTGAATTCTGCCGTGGCCTGTAACAGAAACCATCGCGGCATTCACCTGAAGTAGTCAGGATACCCGGACTGGATTTAACCAACATCCTCCCGAATGCCAAGCAGGAAGGCCATATCCCCCCCTCTACCTGATTCCGTGAGTAACTGTGCGCTTTTTTTTCAGAATTTCATTCCTCCCAGGTAGAGCCTGGGAGGCGGGTCTCCAGGCCCCTTTTCGGGCTAGCTGCGCTAACTGGATGGAATGGGAAGGAAGTCGACCGAGCCTTCGAGAGGATCCATCTCGGAATATGAGTTGCGTCACTGCGTAAAAATAAGGAAAACAGCAGTCAGGATGGCCAGAGAGGGATTTGAACCTCCCTCCACACAAGTACCAGTTCCAGCTCCAGCCTACTCAACCTAAAGGGAAGGGGAGGGGATGAAAGTTGGCCGTGGCCTTCGAAAGGAACAATCCCAGCGCTCACCTGGAGGGATTGTGGGAAAATACGCAAAACCACAATCAGGATTGCCAGATGGGATTTGTCACCCGTCCTCCAGAATTCGCCCTCCTCCTAACTCGGTGAATGACAGTTGTTTTTTTGTGAAATGGAAATCTGGTGTGGCCTTTTGAAGGAACCATCCCGGCATTCGCCTGCAGGGACAGCGGGATACTACGGAAAGCCGCCGTCAGGAAGACTGGACGGGATTTGAATTCCGTCCTCACGAATGCTAACTAGGAGGGCGAATTTTCCTTTTTCCTAAGATTGAGAATGTCAGGCAGTAAGGTTTCGTTTACATGCTGGGCCTTAAACTTTTTTACTGAGAGAAGCATCTTACGTTTCGTGAATCACGATTATGTATCTGTTTGGATGAACGAGGCTTACGAAAAAACTACAGCTAGGAGTTTTACGGGATTTCCCTGGTCCTGGGATAAAACAGCGTACGTTTCATTTCAATGTGAAGTCGCAAAGCTGAAAAATTTGGGTTAAACTTTTTTACAAATTAGTGTTTATTATTCGTTGAATAATATTCACGCAAAAATAACAGATCAGGGTTTGATCAGCTTTCGAATAATACGCCCCATATTTCTGCAGGTAAAATAAGATTTATTTATTTTTTGATGCGAAATTGTAAGCTGAGAAATTTAACAAACTTTCAAATTAGTATCAATTTTTCGTTGAACGCGATTGACTTCTGGCAGCCGAGATATTTATTGTGATTTCAGCGTACGAGCGGCAGAGTATCAGTTTTTTCTTCTTCGCTGGCGGTGTGTTAACTATGCCACAATCAACTTGAGAGAGAGGTCCATATTGTAACACTCCACGTTTTTGAAGTTGCGGGCAGTAGCTAGTTAATAGTACATCGTAGATCTTTGAAAATTGTTATATTGCGGATTAAAACTTATCAGGTTCACCATTTTTTAGTTATTTACTATATCTTCAGAATGTGTTTGTTTTATCTCTGAGTTAGTTGCAGTTTGGGGAAACTTGAAACTATTTTTTGGAGAATATAAGTTACTTTGATGGATTACGCGGGATAAAAAAGAAATATCAGCGAAGCGATCCTAAAAGAGAAAATATCAACTAGATGCATACGTCATACATCTAAAAAAAAAAAAAAGTATCCATATGTTTTTAAGCCCCATCAATTGCCGTATGGGGCCGTAAGGAATGCGAAGAGGCAGTTGAGTAAAGTGGAAAAAATGAAAATTAATTTTAATAATATATTGAAAAAACCTTTCGAAATTTTCTTTGAAGTTACTATCTCAGTCCGCACAGCTACAATCACTAGGGTTTGGAAGTGAAATTATATTCGCTGTTAATAGTAAGTAATGCATATTTGATGGGTTTGAACATGTAAGCGAAGTGTTTATAAACTTTAGTGTAGGACCTTCCACGAACTTCGTTGCTTCTTGGAACTACTATCTCAGGCCGTACAGCTACAATCTCTGATGTTTGGAAATTAAATTAAATTCTTTTTTACTAGTAAGTAATGCATATCTGATGCAGGAATGTATCAACACCACCCTCATCTATTTTCCGCTACACCGGGGGTTAGCTATTTAAATACGTATAGAAAATGGAGTGACTGTTATGAAATTTGATTCATAACTTCAGAAAACTGACCTCTTTCGTGAACTTCAATGTTTACTGCGTGGGGAAATCAAGCTAGATCATACTGGGCAGCGCCGGGAACTCTGCTATTAAGGATTATAAAACATTTTTTAATGCCTTAGGAACTTCGTGTTATAAAGCCTTTAATAATAGATTGGTACATTTTAGTCGGAATTGTTGATGTAAGCGAAGGATGGATTGGTCATAAGGCGCGCAATTACAGTGCCCTCACGTAAGCTTTGGAGACTAGAAGGTGGTGCAGCCGAACCGTACGTTGGGCAGCGCGGGGAGAGTCCTCGTGCAAGTTTCATGGCAGGATGTCCACGCTGGTCTGTGTGGCCAAGTTAGGGCGGTTCAATGTTAAAAATGCATTAGAAGCAATAAAATCACTGCCGCGATGTAGAGAAGATTTCCCTCAGTCAACGGAAGTGCGTAGTTTCAAGACTTGATTTTCCTGGTTTCCACAGTCAAGTTAGTTTGCTTGCCGCGACCGGTTCTAAACTTGTGTTTAAGAATGAATGTCGTAAGCCTGGCTTCTTACTCTGGAATCTGCATATTTGATGAACAGTCCAACAAGACACATGATCAAAACGCTTATTTACTACGATTCTGTTGGAGAGATTTAATAAGGAAACTATTATAATTAGTGATGTGCCGGATATCTGTATCCGTATCCGTATCCGCGGATATCCGTGGGGAAAAAAAGATCTGTATCCGTATCCGTTATTTTTTTAGCGGATCTTTAACGGATCTTTTGTAAAAAATTTCATCAAGCACTTATGTCAAGTTTTAAAGATAGCTAGCAATGAAATACTACAGGGCGTTCGCCGGGAAACGCAACCCACTGTTAGCGCTACAAGGAAGAAACTGCTCCCGGCGAGCGAGCGGTCAGTTTCCGGCATTGTTCGACCGTCGGCCGCGGACTATTTCATAATAATTACGCTTCATAAACTTCATAAACTTGTGTGCTAAGCATTTAAATGTGACGTAATTCATTAGCTTACCTTATAAAAGATGCTGGAAGTGTTGACCCTCTTGTGTAATGCACACTTCACATCTTCTGAACATATTTCGAGACACACGCTGCCCTAACTGACTTAATGATTTTTTGGGTGACTGTTCTAGTCGAAAAGCGATATCGTCAATTTTCTCCTCTGTGAGAATACGGTTGACCGACAGTCTCTTTTTGTTAAAAAATGAACCCGTTTCTCTTACTTTTTTAACCAGACGCAGAATTGTTGATTTAGCTGGCAGTAAAGCGCCAGGAAATTCGCGACGAAATTTACTGCGACACTTTTTAAACGACTTCTTCTTCACATATGTATCGTAGAGAAATATTCTTTGTTGCAAACTGTAACGTACCATAATTTTACTCACATTCAAACACGGTACGGATTAATAAGAGTATGAATCCCCAAACCAGCCAAACCGCAAAGAAACGTTTATTCACAACACTGATTAATAAGAGACTGAAGTCACAAACTATCTACAATGCAAAGAAACCGTTCTTAACAATGTAAGGGTCACTGCACTGCACTGTTGGGGCAGCGGAGGTGTTAAACAGTGCGGTGATTCACGGTGCCGTGTGGCGGAAACTGCTGGCACGACTGACCGAGCAAGTTGCCGACGGCAACAGACTGGGAGGGTAGCGTTTTCCGGCGAACGCCCTGTATTAACTTCAACTCCAATTACTTTGTATTTATTAAAATCTCATATCTGCCACATTTATATTGCAAAAATTAATTATTTAAACATTTATTTTACTAGGTTACCAAAGGTAACTGGTAACTTACCACTGTGGTAAGTTTTACTGTATTATTTTAACTATCTTTGATTTTCTAGCTGAAATTGTTATTAAGGTACTGTTAATGTGTTACATCAGATAAAACAATCACTTTTATAGAAACTCAAAAAAATAAATGGTATATTTAAAATTAAGTTTAGTAAATTGTACTTCAAAAAGGGTAACTTGAAAGTTTTGAAAGTCATTTACGATGAGGCCGTAAATAATTCCAACTGCACTGAAAAACTGCTAAAACTTGAAACGCATTTTGCAGGTGATGATAAATATGTTCGACCCATGTGTCATAGACCTCCAAAGTTTTTACTGTTATTGCTAACAGCTTTTTTAACAACAAGATGCAGCAGATGTGCTGTACGCTCAATATTATCTACGTCAGATAAAATGCAGGCACGCTTCATGTTGGATCCCCCATTTCTTACCATAAAGTGCACGTTCTGTTTGGGATTCCCTACTCTTCAAACATACTTTGAAATATTGCTGAAATCTCCCCTTTTAAAGCGATAATTTTTCTTATAAAATATTTTGTAATGTTAAGGATAACAGTGAAACACCTGACCAAAAAGCCTACCAGATATATGATGTGAAGGAAACTTTCTCAAAATCCTTCAACACGTTCTTTATTTTCGATCGCAAAGTTCGCTGCAAATAAATTATTTCCTTTCCTTTTAGAACATAATTTGCAACAACATTATCCATTAATCGCCGGAACCCAAAATCTTCTACTTGTTGAAAAGGTAATCCAGATAAAGCTATCATTTCTCCAATTAAATAGTTAATTTTTATTTTGAAATGTTCCACATTTTAACTTTTTCTATGTATTCGTTAAAAATCTTTTTCTAAATTCTCCCTTTACCGTTTTTAAAAGACGTTTCCTGCTGAATGTTTTTGCCGGCAATTTTCTTAGCAGAGATTTCTTTTAAGAGTAACTCATATTCTTGTGGGTGTTTCATCTGAAGGTGATTTTTTAACGAAGTTGTATCTTTATGTCAATACATTCCTTCACAAATTTTGTATTTAGCAGATTCGTCATTTACTATCGTAAAATATTTCCGTATTACACTACTATACTTTTTTGTAGAAATTATTTTTATTTAACTTACACAAGCGTATATAATCTACGCTATCCTATGTCATCTTAAAATATAAACATAAACCCACAAAGCGCAAGGTCAAAACACGTAGCGTATGCTGGATGTTCGTTGATAATTGATCGTAGCTGACGACTTTTTCACTGTCGGTCCAAGTTGAGAAAGTTGAGATCCGTATCCGTATCCGTATTCGCGGATCTAGACACTAATGATCCGTATCTGTATCCGTATCCACGGATATACATTTTTAACGATCCGGCACATCATTAATTATAATCAATGCGTGAACTCAGCTTTTCGTCATTTTCTAAATTCCTTCCAGCATCATATGTTGCTTAATAATACAATTTAATGAAAAAATTCTTCTTGTACAAGGTTATTTTTATCAAATTTGCAATCTAAAAGAGGCAAACTATTTCAGGAGCAAAGTTGGCTAAAGTACCTCCAATTAGATTTCAGATAAAATCCATCTAATAATGTATAAAATTAAACTAGCACACCCTACGTTATACGACATACAAACATCCTGAATTTGATCCAGCATGTGATTTGAAATGTGGTGAACAAGCATTGCTCATATATCTTGCCCTGAACAAGATGACTACACTAAAACCACCTGTCTGCGGGTCATTTTACTTTTTTGTCGCTGTCGCCAGACGCACTGGATTAATAACTTCATAAAGAATACTAGTGGGGGGACGAGACTGAAAAATGCAGGCGTGCCGATCAATAAAATTCTGGAACGCATTTCACGAAAGATTTATTTTACCGCTATCAGTTTTTTTGTGCATTACATTCGTAATATAGCGCTCATCAGATTTTACATTAGAAGTGACGATACTTGATTAACTACGATGTATGAGCCCTCAGACTTATAGAACGAATTCAATGGTTTTCTAGACTTCAACACTCACATAAGATACTAGAAGAGAACAAATTTTAAGAAAAAAAACTCACAATGTTCTTTTACACTTGTGCTATTACTGAGGCTCATTTTATTATTTCTCATCCCATCAGAAATATTCGCAATCTTAGGTAATAACATCTTCGTATATTAACTCTGCATCTACAGCGTCTGTAAACTTCTGCTTTGTGGATCTTCCAAAAGTATCACTACTCTAAAACCTTTCCTACATGGTGTTATGTTAATTTAATTGCGATTATAATATCAAATTTTGTACCAAGATATTTACACTTCGAACCACCAGCAAGAAATTTTGTCAACACCCTATAGTCAAAACCAAGCTTTAGCTTTTTATCGTTGTTAATAATAAACTTATTCTTCCTGGTATTTATCCTCATTCAAGTTTACCTGCTCAGTTAGATATTCTCTCTATGTCACAGTGTAGCTGTTCACTTTGATCCAATTACGTAACATTACGTCATCTACAAACCACCAACTTCTAGCTGTAAACCATCGTCGCAATCATTCACTCGAATAATGAACAGCAACAGTCTTACTAAACCAACCTGTAGCACTGCCATAATCACTTCCACCTCTTTCGATAATTCATTTCCAGCCTTAACCCTTTGCTTTTTATCTTTTAAGAATTACTCACAGCGCTTAGAAATTAAGACATTAATTAAGTATGTATAAGTTGTTAATTATTACTGAAGTACATTAATAATTTTTTTGTATCCTAAATTTTAAATTATTAAATAAAATGGTCTTTTGAAATGTGACGCTCTTTGACACATTTTTACATTTGCTGAGACTCCAAAATATGATTGAACGTTAAAAATTTATTCACTTGTATTGACACATTTCTTTAAAAAAAAAAAAGGCTAATCTTGAAAAGAAACAACACAAATGAATTGTGTGTGAAATAGTCTCTACAATGACGAAGGCTTAAAGTCCACAATGGTCTGTTTATACATAGTTTATGCGTTAATTTCTCGGCGCTCATATTACCATCACGTGTGTAGAGGCGAGATATGAGCCGTTGTATTCAGACGGCAACCAGGCCGCTACCTGGATTCCTTTTGTGTTCGGATGAAGGGGAAAGTGGAATTGTCCGTTACCTCAGGGCTTTTCCTCGAAACCGGTGCTAAGCTGGACTCAGCACAGGCTTCCCAGCCAGAGGACGCACTTGAGAGTTCACAGACTGCGCTGACCGGAGGGGACAGACCGTACGTGACTCAGTATAAAACCGTACCGAGTCCCAAGTCGACCCTCTGCAGGCCGCGGAGATATATAGGTGATAGGCGTCAGTAACAGTAGACTCAGACGGAAATCTCCACAAGGCTCGTCACACTTATCACGGATATACCATAGAACGCTGAATTCCTCCCATGTTAAAGTCCTTCACTACCTCTTCTGGTTCCTCCACCCTGGAAACTCAGAACGGTTTCCATTAGTCCTAGTGATCATAGAGGAAGTACCTTACATCTTACATAGAATATTCTCAGAAAACTCCCTTCGCTGTAATCAATTCTGCACGTGGACATGACGAATCGTTCTTGTCACTTTCAAATGGATTACCACAGCTAACACTGAAAACTTTCCCACATCACTCAAGAATGTTTCTTCTAAACCTGGACTAAAAGGCCGTAGCGAATTTAAGTGCATGCTCCCTAGGCAGCAGTGTTATATATTCACACCCTGTCTGCCATATAATTCATTTCATTCTGGATGCTATCCGTTGAGAAAGCAAACACGCGAAAAGTTCTGTAGCGCAGTTCAGCTGGGGGTTTCCACTAGAATACTCAGACGATGCACTCTAGAACCCACATTCCTTACTGTCAAATCCTAGCAAGCTACCAGTGGTACTTACCGATACGGTTTGTCTTCAGAGATTGTTATTGCTAACTGGTTATAAATTGACTTGTTTTAATTATTTATCTTACAGTGAACTGCACAACTCACAAAACGATAAAAAAAAATTAGAGCAAGCTATATCGTTACCTTTTTCTAACATATTCTGAACAACCATGCATACAGAAAATGTCAAAAACGTTCTTCAGTGTTTTCACCTCAAGGCTAAAAGAAAAATAATTTACATACCGAGTGAGGGGGTGTGGATTATAGATAATACCTTAGCGATATCAAAGGATAGCGGCACTAGTGAAAAGAGCCTGCTTCAAAAAGAGAAATCTTCCCGTTCCAAATATTAGCATAGGACTAGGAAAGAGTTTAAACACAACACTTTCTGCTATTGAACATTGGACTTTAGGGGAAAAAAAATGAAACTGAAGAATTTGGAAAGTTGTTCTACAGAAGAATGTTGAAAATTTAGTGAACAGATAAAGTACTAAATGAACATGTTTTATAAATAATGAGTCAGAAAAAAAGTTTGAGTATGAGTCTGACATAAGAAAGAGAGACAATGTTGTGCATCATATTTTGAGAGTAGCAGTTTAGTTAATATGTGAGCAGAGGGAAGTTGGAAAGTAAGAACTACAGCGAAAAATTAAAACGTATTAAGCAGACAACTGAGAACATTTGTTGCAATGAATTCATTGAAATAGTTTATGACATGAAGAAACTGAGGATTGTATTAAAATACCTAACACCTGAGCTTATTACGAGGGGTCATTCATTTTAAATCATTATTCATTATTATGCACTGAAAAACTAACTGGGAACACGTAGAAAATATTCTTTTTTCAATATTGTCATTTTTCAATACTTTTTTTTGTTCTTAATCAACTGACGCAATCCTTAACTATCTGAACTTAACCTCAGAGAAATGTTTCGTGTTTGTGCGGATGTTTTCAGATGTTGAGACTCCTCGATTTTATTTGCGAGCTTCATCTGTAGAAGCTAGTGTCTGACAACTCCTTTTCAAGTATTTCAATAATTTTGACCGTTACTCGGAAGTTTTTGTAAGAAATTTTATATAACTTCACTGATATTCGCTGCTGAATGACTGAAATCTCGTTTTTTAGTGATGCTTCTCCACATTACACCGAGCGTGGTGGTTTTGCATTCAGGATGACGCCGTTTCGAATCCTCGTCCAGCCATCCAGATTTCAGTTGTTTCTTAAAATCAGGCAAATGCCGGGATGGTTCTTTCAAAAATCCATTGCTTAATTCATTCCCTTTCCTTGACCACAAGTCCTTCCCTGCATCTAATGACTTCGGCACCAACGAGGCGTGTAACCCTAAGCAAAAAAAATAATAGAGAGAGTCGCATCAGGCAGCGTTACCACCTTTAGTATATACTTCCTTCTTTACGTGTTAAATCAATTTATAATTAAAATCTTAGCTACAACGTAAAACCGCAACAATGTTACATCGGAGTGATCAGAGGCCCCTCTGTGCTCGGTCCAACAGTAATAAGTGTTTAGCACCACCGTCCCCTACCTGATAGACAACCACGCGACCCGCGTGCCACAGCAGACGCAGTCGTAACTCTGTAACGGTCTCAACGAGTGGATCATCTGGACTCTGCGATAAAATCGTAAGAGTTGTCCTTCAAGCTCGAAGCAACGAAAAGCCTCGTTTCATTGTAGTTGCAGTTGCGCTAATCGCGAGTAATATTCTTCTTGCGGCAACAAGCCAAATAAATGTAGTGCCTAGTTTAAAGGCACAAAGTAAAAATCTAACCTTAAACATGACCGTCTAGAATACATGAAGTGTAAGAAAGAAAGCGGATCTATAATTAAAAGTAAATAAAAGAGGACTTCAAAAAAATATGCATTAAATACGCCCTTCTGTCAATAATTCACAAAGACAAATAAATATCACATTATCATTTAAACACAACTGAGTGTCAAAATTGAGTATCATTGCTTAGCTTTAAGAAAATTTCAATCCTGATGGATGAAGTAAGTGTAGAATGTTCGTTTCGTGATTATTCCATTGGGGAAAAAGGGGGAGAAAGAAAAACCCGCATTCGTACAGTCATTTTCTAAGAGCCGCTTATGAAGAACATCAATATTCTCACACGCTTATACTAATCGTCGAAGTTGTAGGTAACAGTTAACGAGATTTTAACTAATGGAAGCAATGGATACGAGTTGAACCTTATGGCATAATTTCCTTATTACACGTTGGAATATTTAACATTAAAAAAAAAGAAATAACGCATACTAACTTACCTTTTCGTATGAATAGTAATTAGACGTAAGGTAAGACATTATTCATTTGGAGGGAATTGAAGCTATGTCGTTTCAAGTAAAATTGCAGCTGTGATGCCAGATTCTGGTGACCTACCGGCATCTAACATTTTTAGCGTTATATGTAATCAGTGTCTGGTCAAAATGGTCAGCGCCATGTAAGAACTCTCATTGAACGTCCGGTCAGCTATCACATTAATGTAAGTACGGCTTTCTTCAGTCTTTTTCTTCAATATTAAGTAACATATGATTACCATTAGTTTTCTTTCACGCTGGTCACCGCAGATTTTTTTTCGGGAGTTAGAGCGCAGTAGAGCGAAGAAGGGGGTAGATGGATTTATGTGGTAACCGAATTTTACTGCTGCGATAGCGCGCGATTATTGTAGTCAATGGAGTGCTTCTCTACGTTATTATTGATAAACCACTAATGAACGTTCAGTTTCCATTAATTTCCCACGCACTTGGTCCTGATAATTCCTGAGTAGAAGATAACAGCACTTATTCTTCAAGGATTCGGAAGTTACTGCGTCTGGGACTTGCAGTGTTTATGACATCACATCAGGAATATTTCATCGAAGAGCAAACATCAAATACACTCCTACAGCTCTTCCATTCCATTGCGTTAAAAATTTCCATTTCTGCTCGCTACTGCAAATTCGTAAAGACTTTTAGGAATGGTGGGCGTGAAACAATTCATCCTCAGTACGTGCGCAGACATTCTGAAATTACCAAAGAATGTTTTTCAAACCTTGACAGCGCTAACACAATATCGAATGGGCCTGCCTGTCCTTGGCAGGGCGCTACTGACACTGAATTGAACTGCGCTCATTTCTTTTCCTTTGATTACTATTTCAAACTGTAAACAGTATCATTACGAGTAGGTGTTTTTAATGGTTCCTTTGATTTTAGAAACCACTGATCGGAATGAAAAGATGAGTTATTTACTAAAATACTATCTTTTGAGATGAATTTTCTTTTATGAAGTTTAACTATCGTTAAGATATCCCCACGCACTATAACGCGTTTTTTCACACAACCCGACAAAGATAAAAAAATATGTTAATTGCGCAGATATAATTCACACTCAGACCTATAAACAGTAATGAAGGCGAAATGTTGATAGTATACATATCAATTTAAATTCAGGATTCCACATTTATAAAAAAAATACGTATTCCCATACTAATTTTAGAATAGAACATGAAAACCGTCCATTTACAATAAACTGAAGTAACTTCCTGTTTCAAAGAAATACAAGACAAAGTAAAGTTGTAGTAAGAAATTGATTCCTTTCTCTTTAGATTAAAGTGAAGCATTAGTTCCAGAAAGTTAGAACGAATAATAATGATTCATTTCATTAATAATAAGTAATATGCAATTTAGACGAATTTTCAGCACATGGATAACGCCCTCAGGGTGACATATCCAAAAAAATTATTTGAGAATTACTATATGGCTCCTGAAATGTAACAATGTAACAATCATTTCGATGTGTTGCGTGTTTGAAGTTGCCGCCTCCTTGAATAAACAGACATCTCTTCAAACCAATACGTGTCTCATCGAACACTTCTTTTTTTTTTTTTTTGCTGTCACCAGTCTTTCCACTGGTTTGATGCCATCCCATCTTGTCATAACCTCTTTATCTCTAGATACCCCTTACAACACACGTCCTCAATTATCTGCTTCGTACATTGTAATCGCTGTCTTCCTCTACAGTTCTTCTCTTCTACTGTTACCTCCACTAACAAATTTACTAATTCCTCATGTCTCAAAATATGACCTACCAGCCTGTCTCTTCTTTCCGTTAGACAATTCCACAAACTTCTTTCCTCACACATCATTTCAAAGACACGTTCAATTTGTACTTTATCTGTCCATTCAATTTGCAGGGTCCTTCTATAACACCACATTTCGAATGTTTAAATTTTCATTCTTTCTGGTGTTCCTAAAGTCCATGTTTCGCTACCTCAAAGTGCTGTGCTCCGCAGTTCTTTCTGAGTTCCAAAAGAATTCTCTTTTTCATTAAGGCTCTTTTTGATAGTTCTTTTCTGATTTTAACATCATTCCTACCTTGGCCCATCAGTTTTAATTGTTCTTCCGAAGTAGCAGAATTCACTTTACTTCTTCTACAGCATCCGGTCCTATATTGTTTTTTTGATTTACTATTATTTCTATCATTTCTGCTACATTTCATCACTTTTGTCTTGCTTTGTTTTATATTTATTTCAAAATATTCTTTCAGTATTTTGTTAATTCCAATCGGTAACTTCTCAGTATCCTCAGACTTTCCTGCTAAGAGAACAATGTAATCGCCAAATCGTACCATAGTGATTTTTTTCACCTTGACATTGTATACCACATTCAAATTGTTTTTTCACTTCCTTTATTGCTTCCTCTACATACAATATTAATGGAGACAGACTAAAAACTTGTCTCACACCCTTATTATCTGATGCATTTCTCTCATGATTCTCTACTTTCATAATAGTCACTTGATTCTATATAGAAAATGTATATTCTTCTATCTCGGTATTTTCTTTAAAAAAATTTAACATCTTGCCCCACCTAATGTTATAAAAAGTTTTTTTCTATATCAACGATTGCCATAAAAATATCTTTGTTTCCCTTAATCCACCCTTCAAAGATTAATCTTAAGGCGAGAATCGCTTTTCTTGTACCGCGGATTTTCCTAAATCCAAACTGATCATTACCTATCATCCTCTTTACTACCATTTCCGTTGTTCTGAATATTATTCTGGTCAGTAATTTTGAAGCATGTGATGTTAGACTAATGGTGCGATAATTCTCAAATTTGTCGGCTCGTGCTTTCTTTAGAAGTGTGAAGATGATAGTTTTATTAAAATCACTTGGAATCTCTTCTGTTTCATAACTTTTGATTTCTTTACATTCCTTCTTCCCCAAGGAATTTTAGTAGTTCTGCAGGAATATCATCAATTTAAAGTCTTATTTGATTTCAAATCATTCAAAGCTCGATCAAATTCTGTCCTCAATACATTATCTCCTAAGTCATTGATGTAAACATGACCTTCTTATTCCAGTGCATTGTTGTTCAAATCAACCCGATTACACAGTTGCACTATGAATTCCTTCCATCTATTAACTCTATCCTCCGAACTCAAAACAGGTTTCCCATCAGCAGCTTTATTTTTTGTACGTCGTTTCATCATTTCTCTAAAATTCTGTTTTATCTTCCTATATGCCACATTTACTTTACCTTTAACCATATCCTTTTTTGCTTCTTCGTATTTTTCTTGCAACCTTTTGTCTTTTGCTTTTTTGGATTTCCTGTTTATTTGATTTCTAAATAGTCTGTATTGTTCTCTTCCTGTATCAGCCTGAACATTTTTGAGCGTTCTCCTCTCATCCATCAACTCTAAAATTTCTACTGTGATCCAAGATTTTCGGGCGGCTGGTTCTCTAAAACCTACTGTTTCTATACCATCTTTTGATTATTTCTATCTTCAACTAATCCCATTCTTCCTCAGCTGAACTCCTTTCAGAGTTATTTCTTAGACCCAAGTCTGCTATCTCTGTAAATTTTTCTCTCATGTTATATTGCTTCAGTTTGTTCACTTCCAGTCTGTTCTGCTTATATTGCTTCTTTATTCTCTTGAATTTCAGCCTGCACTTCACTATCATATTGCGGTCAGAGTCTACGTCCACTCCTGGATATCTTTACAGTCTAGAACTTGATTCCTGAATCTCTGTTTAACCATGATATAATCTAGCTAATATCTACCTGTATCACATTGTCTTTCGTGCATGGTTCGTCAATAGTGTGTTCGTCTAGACGAGTTTATATCTTTCACAAAATTCTAACAATTTGGTCTAGGAAATTCATTTTATTAGCGTACAAGTTGTAACCCCTTGGCAGCGTTTTGGGTCTGCTCACGAATATAGAACAGCTTCCAGATCACGAATTTAGTGTTATACAACGTAATACTAAAGTATTCTTATTTTTCCCATCATTATGGGTCGGCTGCCTTTGAGCTTTACTCATCGTTAGCACGGTCGGATTTGGAGCTTTGGTTTTACGGCCGCTAGCCCTTGCTGATGCCAAGCATTTTACACCTACTGCCAAGTCATACCACGTATTAAAAATGGAGGAGGTGAAGTACTGTCATCTTTCTGTGAACTATGAAACTATGTACTGCGTGTTATAAGTGAATTTTTTATTTGTGAAATGTATAGTTTAGGAGTCGGAGATTGGGGACCGTCCCGGCATTCCCCTTGATGGCTGCGGAAAACCGCCTATAAACAGCTGTCAAGACGGTCTGCGTGGCACCGGCCCGATTCAGCGCACAGAACCATACGCACTGCTAATATATAGACACGAAATAATAAATGGAATTCTTTACTGGACTAAAAATTAGTTTTTGTACTCAAAATTCGTGACCACCTGACCCAATCTATCTGAAATATGATCGTGACCTGTACTTCACCTTCCAGTTTCGCTCTGAAAAAAATCTGAAGAATTTCTGTTTACTTTTCCAGCGATTTTGCGCAGAGAGGGCTTATGTCAAATTACTACGTTTATTGGCATTAAACAGTCCTCGTTGCATGCATAAGTCATGTCTGATTACTACGTTTATAATAATGTTTTAATTAAATGTACAGTACCTCCTTTATTAAAATCCTTCACAAAATAAATATTACTTTAATATTCAGCACTTCCTTTGTTATAGTACTTCACAAATCCAATACATCACCGCCAATATAATATAATACCACTGCTCAACGCAACCGCTCACCTTCCTTGTTTCTCTTCCTTCACTTGTTATTCAGAGATTGTTATACTATAAATTAAATGCGGGGTCTAAGTACTTGTAATTTGACAGTTACGCACCATATAGTAATGGGTCAAAAGTGATAACAACGTGAACTTAAATACGAAATGAATCTCAATGCAATCCTAAGGGCTCACTTTGGAAATTAGAAGTATTTGTTATTTACAAGTATTAAACACATACAGGCACGATATAGCTATTGGACAGATGGCTTAATCGTCAAAGAGACTTATGTGTGTGTTATTCTACTATAAGCTCGCAGAGGTTTTACTACCCAAGTCAGCTTCTGCCATGAGCACTATCCTAGCGGAGAAAATTAAGTATCATCAACAATTTGTGAAACATGTAGCCCATTTCTGTGTGATATGTGTACGTTTTTGTTTGTGAAACGTGTAACCTATACGCGGACATAGAGGACCATTCCAGTATTTGCATAGGTAACTACGGGAAACTGCATAAAAACCGTTATTAGGACGGACGTACGCCGGAGCCGGGATATGAACCTACCCTCCGTCCAGTGTAATTGTGCCATTACACGCTCGGCAAACAGCCTGTAGCTACAGATAAACATTGCAGTATAACTCTTTAAGTAAATACTTCATCCAAAGGGAGCACTCACGACTTGATGTAAATGTTTCCGTTCCCCGTAACTACCATGATAATAGCAGTTGTCCTTCCTACAACAACTGTCAACTTATTCAAGGACTCTGCAAGTGGAGCGAGCAACACTGAGTCACTCTGCAGTCACCACAACAACCAAAACGTCTGTCGATAATTCCCCATACCACGCCACGCCTAGCTATCAGACTGACCAGAGGCATTCTGTAATCAGGGCCCTTTTGATAGAACAAAGATTATTTTATAATAGTACCACTTACAAAGGACATCTCGGAACCGCACGATAACATGCTTAGAATAACAAGCGATCATAAACAAAACAGTGTGTCATTTCCGTGCAAAACGTTACATACTACCTCAAGTAACATTTCTATAGAAAGAAACAAAGTAACAAGAACCACATGAAGGAAATTATACATAATTCAATGACGTCAGTGTATCATTACATTTTTAATCAACAGTGCCAAAAACGTTTTGCTTAAAGTATTTAACAAAGCGCAAAATACGCATATATAACTAGCACACACTTGATAGTGCTTATATTAGTCCTCAAAGTGCAGATGCGGGATTTCGATGAAGTGGTTAAAACAAAGTGGAAGAGAACAATGAGCACACGTCACTAAAGCCACGTTATCAAATTCCAAATCACTTTCGCATTCAGGCAGTCCAATATCAAAAGCCACACTAATTACATTTTCAAACAATGATGATGGTATGTCAATTTCATAACCTGGCTTTCATCAAGCATACAGTAATATATGCTTATACGTAGATGCAGCAAATTGATTGTAAATCACAGAGTGAAGTTTCATGATGAAACAGCAGTCATGTATCTTCACTTATTTTTTGGCACATTGTAGTCTTACAAAATCAGTATGTTACTTTAGGTAGAATTACAACGTTTTTCATGGAAATGACACACACCACTGTTTGGTTTATGATCGCTTGTTATTCTAAGCATGTTTTCGTGCGGTTCCCAGCGTTCGAGGTCAAAGGTGTCGCTCGTTATTATGATTATAACGAGTTTTATAGGTGTACACTACGACAGCCTTCGTTTCTAAGAGATGTGCAGTGAATCAATACTCCGAGTTGATTATGTTTAGCAATGAATTTCACATCATATAAGCGAGCGCCATGGGTGATCAATAACACTCTGGCCTCGCACTCGGGAGGACGCTGGTTCGAATACCCGTCATGCCATCCTGATTTCGGCTCCCGTCGTTCCCCAGAAACACTCCAGGTGAATGCCGGGATGGTTTCTTCAAAAGGCCATAACCTAATTCCCTCCCGCACTTGCCCCCAGAACTTTCCCTCCTCTAATGATCTCTACGTCGACGAGGCATAACTACATAAGCAGGAAAATACTTCGTTTAGGGATGTCACGCGAACATGGCGTTGTGAATGTGCTTTAAATTTTGCATATATCACATGCTGTGTAGATGAAAATGAAATGTAATCCATCTTTCTCTGTTAGTAAAAAGTGGAATCTGTTTGTGTCAACGGAGGAATTCAAAATAGCATTCGTATGTAAAGAAATATATCATCCGACGAAACTGATTAAAATAAAATAAACAGTACTTGTTTTATGTTTTCAAATGATAAAACAAACTCAAATACCTGTAGAATCACTTAAACTGAAGGCATTTACTACATCTCTTTGGAAACAGACAACACCACTTGATTTCACGCGGGGTCGTACATCTACCACCAAACCTGAGCAGCGAATGGCGTGTCACTCGCAATTTTTTCGGGATTTTAACTAAATATTAGAGAGATTACTTGCAACAAACTGTCCTCTCACATAAATCGCCTCTAAATCGGAAAAGGGGGAAATCAGATCCAGTAAGGAAGCGTGTGTTTGCACTAGTTTGTTTCTGAGAACGATTATATTTTCTTAATCGTTGGGTCTCTCTGCTCCACTATAGTTGCCCTAATGATCTAAACGGTTCAGAAAAAATCGTGGTTGAAATTATGAAGGTATTATTGGATACCAGAAGCATTGTAGGTACGATAAAATGAGAGAGAATTTGCTCTGCCGCTATGTTTTGACGCACTTGTATTAGGGTATGAGTTTTGCTGACAGAGCGGCCAGGCGGGCTTGTAGTGCGTTGCGGCAGGTGGCGCAGCTCGCCGCTAATGGAGGTGACGGCCTAACGATGACGCACGGCTATGGCCGCCGCGAGGGCCGAACACTCAGCCAGAGGTGTATCTGAATCTACTGTGCGTCGGGATTGCAGTACTCAGCAAAGCTTGCCTGTGATTTCTTAGCACGTGTATATACATAAGTGTAACACGTCTCTAGGTTAAGAATTTTTTGTTCTTCGTGCTCTAATGGCGATTCTGATTAACAGTCCTTCTACGTACTTGTTCAAAGGTATTTATCTGTTATTTTGTAATTTCCTCTAAAACATGTTAAATGCAGAATAATTTCTTTTATTTTATTATTTTTTTTTAATTGCAATGGAGCACAGGCTCCGGTGGCAATTTCCCTACACACCCATCTTCCCCCTATCCTGCACCTACCTACATTTGCCCTCTACAAATTTTATCTTTAAATTCTTTCAAAGTTTTCGGTAAATTATTCATCATTTCTCTTGGTAACTCATTCCAATCCCTGACACCCTTACCTAAAAAAGAGAATCTTCCCACACCCTTGTGCCTGAAATCGAGTGCCAGCTTGTGGTCATGGTCATCTTTTCCCTTCCATGCACTACTTTTCATACCTTTTGCAATATCTTTCCATTCCTCATCGTCAGTATATGCCCTGTACACTCCCATGACCCTCCTCATCCTCCTCCTGTCTTGCAATGAATCCCATTCCAGCTCCTTTATCATATCCGTCACTGATTGCATTCTGCGATAATTTCCAGAAACAAATCTAGCAGCCCTTTTTTGCACCCTCTCCAACTCCTGTATTTGATACGTAAAATGAGGGTCCCATACTACACTACCATATTCGAGCAAAGGTCTTGACAAAGTTTTGTAACCCAATTCCTTGACTTCTCTCGTACATCCCCTCATCACTCTCTCCAACAAGTGCAGAACTTTGAAACCTTTTCCTACCACCTGTCCTATGTGTCCTGCCCAGTTAAGTTTGTTATCAAAAGTAATTCCAAGATATTTACATTTCAAGTCTTCAGCAAGCAATTCTTTCCCCACCTTATATTCATAATTAACCTTTTGTTTTTTATTTGTGTATCTAATAAGCTGACTCTTCTTTGCATTTATCTTCATTCCATGTTTACCAACCCAATTAGATATCCTGTCCAGATCACCCTGCAACTGTTTACAATCCTCTATCGTTTTGATTCTTTTATACAGCATTATGTCATCTGCAAACAATCTAATTTCAGATAGTAAACAATCAACACAATTATTCATTAGAATAATGAATAGCAATGGTCCCAATACGCTACCCTGTGGCACACCCATTTTTACTTCCACTTCTTTTGATACTACATTTCCAACCCTAACTTTCTGTTTTCTACCTTTTAAAAATTCTTCTACCCAGAAAATCACTTTCTTATCCACTCCAATGGTTTTTTACCTTATTTACTACCATTTTATGGCTTACTCTGTCAAACGCCTTAAACAGATCTAGTGCTACACTATCAATTTGGCTTCCCTTGTCCATTTCATCTGAAATATCTTGCATATATCCCACCAACTGAGATTCGCATGAATATCCTTGCCTGAAACCATGTTGCCTGCTTGAAAACCACTTATGTTCCTCACATATATTTCTGATGTGGTTGCATATCAATCTTTCCATTAATTTACCTACCACTGATGTCAAACTGTTTGGCCTGTAATTCTCAACTCTATTTCTCAACCCTCCCTTATGTACCGGTACTACTATTGCATTTTTCCAGTCCTGTGGTAAGCAGCAAGTGTCTAGACTCAATTTAAATAATATTTCAAGATAAGTTACACACTTTGACAACAAATTTGGCCACCGCTGAAAAATTCTATCACTCTTACCTTGCACAATCCGACATCAATGTCATCCCAAGAAACAGCAACGCAATACTGGCTTGCCAGTATTGTATTTGCATTCATAACAAGACACCATTCATCAGACTAATAATTATTTTTCTTATGCTTTAATATGTTTGAACATTTCGGTATTAAGTGAAACCCGAATGATACAAGTTTTTCTCATCGTTGTATATTTACTAATTTTTCTTGGAAAAGATTGCTCTAGGCAAGTTTCAAACTTCAAGTCCTACGACTGGTTCAAACTAAACCTGAAGACAGCGACGGAGTACAATATTACCGAAATATTTTGCTTAAATATCAATTTAAATAGGTGAGTTTCCAGTGAAAAATTAATAAACGAGAAACCTGGTTACGTTGGTTATATTTAGTGTTTGTGATTTTAACAGTTTTTGCTAACTATATCCTTTTATTTCATTTCCTCTTTTCGGAAACAACATTAGATAATAATTAATTCGTAAAATACATTGTGATGTAACTCTCTAGCCTGCATTTGATGAGTTACACTACCCAGGGAATTATTCATCAAATTCGCAGATTATTCGGTCAAAAAGTCGTTTATGATTCCACTAGAGTATTTGAATGAATGTCGTTACCAATTGCAGTGAGAAATGAAGAAACTCAAAGATTAACTTTCGTTTCATATTTATTCAAGAATAACGTATGTAGCAATATGTAAGACTACTTTCCGAAAAAACAGAATGCTAGACTGCGACTACCCTCTGAACAGTATTTCGACAATTCCGTTAAGCTCTCGCAATGCACCTCTGTATCTGCGTGCATCAGAATGTCGCGAACACTACAATGAAGCCGTCAACTGTTCAAACAACTAACATTTATTCATCTTAAGTAATCGTTGCGAATCGAATTTCGTCCTTCAGGCAAGTTAAAGGGGAAGGTGGGTGCGGCGTATTTATGGTTCCGGCCCGGCCGCGTCACGTAGGCTCTCCAAGCGAGCCTTATCCTGGAGGTTATCGCTGGGAGTCGTTGAGTATACGCTTTCAAGGCCTAACCTGCCTTACGAAATGGATGGTTTTCGTGATATGACCCCAGAGTTGAGGACATACACAAATCCTATTTAAAAGCTGAGAATCGTTCCTAGGGGGTTTCTTCCACCACCAAGCTAATAACAGAAAACCGTAACACCGAAGCATTACGTTTTAAAGTATGCTTTTTTGATAGTTTTTGGATACGGCCCATGCATTCGCACCGCATTGCTGCATGTTCGTCACTTAATGTTTTATGGTACGAGCAGTATTCCAACGCTTGATGGGGGTTGATGATGTTACTAGTGTTATAGGCTTCTCTCCATTACTAGTACTACTGCCGTAACATTTAAGATCTGTAACGCATCGTCCCTTGTGATATTAGCAGAGTTCACTAAACTGATATCACGTAAAATTTTAGTGTGGTCTAAAGTAATATTGCACAAGATGATCGCATTTTTAATTTGTTAAAAGCACGTACATCATGATTATTCCGTTGAATCGACAAACAAATTACTGAATACTACGAAAAACAACTTCACCTTGTTTTCGTCAAAACCGCCTCGTGACATTAGACATCTTGGACCACTATCCCTGCGTCATGTAACACACTTCTCCTTTATTAATCTCAAAGTCGCCTTTGTTGCTTACATATCGTGGTATGGCTAAATAGTAGTAAGTGTCTACATTCATAAAAGACTTCAGGCAACATAAATTGTTTTAAAACTACTGGAATAACCAAAATAAATTTTGATAATAGTCTGATAATCTTACATTTAAAACTCTCATTTCTTTTTCAGATAAACTACGAGTGTATTTAATTTGAAATAATATACCAGAAGATTCCACCATACACATTGTTAATTACACCACTTTGAAAATTATTTTAATCAGTTAGATCCTCACTCAACTGTTTGGTTATATTTATATATTCACTGAAAATATGTCTCCTTGAATAGTTTCATACGAGTTTTGCAGTACTCGTGTTAATAATTAAATCTTGATTCCTCGATTTCTCACAAATTTTAACGCATCTGACTATCTTCCTATCTTCTCATTCAATTTTCACTCATATTCTCCACTCGACCCTACTATTATGGTTATGAAACATACAATTTAAAACTCCAATAAAACCCTGCTGAATCGAATTTGAATACTGCTGCAGTTAAACTTGCCCTTACTACACATTAAAAGACGCCGCGCTTTCAGACATAGAAGTTTAACGCTAGGTTTCGGACAATAGTATGAACGCTCAAGATATTTCTGAGAGACGTTACGTCACCAAAAAACACTCGGCCGGAACCCCACTTGTTCCCCATCAAACGACGGACGGATTCAGCTACCACGCAAGCCGAGTGATTTGGGTAAAACATGGAAATCCCAAATCAGGATGCCAGGAAGGGGAATAGAACTCACGGCCTCCCAAAAATGAGATTGAACGTTAACCGTCGCTCCGTTATAAATATCTGTGGGCACTATGTAGGCTCTCCTCTGCTGTTCGACTAAAGACCCCGCCATGGTATCCTGCTTCCCATGTATATATTTTTTCATAACTTCTTCCATCTAGTGGAACAAGATTTTCGTGTAACCATGTGTGGTTCTTTCACTAAACCCCTCTGGTGCAACAATTTCCCCTTACAACATACGTAAACATTGCGCCACGCGCTAACTACGCCAAAGATGGCTCAGTGCTACTCTAATAAAGCTCTAAAATAAACACAAGTTACATTACTATTAATACGCAGAGCCAGCTATTAAATTACTTCACTGTGGCAGAATATCAGAATGACCATCTGATTTGAGGCATCGAGATTGGAAAAACTTGTGGCAGTCCGAAGAAGGATGCTACATTAAATTCAAATAAAACAATTATTACCACAGAAAGGCATCTATCCATTGAGAGCTAGCTATTCGCATGGTCTGGGTGGGCCTCAACGTTTTGGCCAAGCATCATTTCCGAGAAGGCCATGTCTGGTATTTACAAGTCACGGCGAGATTACTACAGGGGTCTGTCGCCAGCGTAAGGTATGAGTGACAGGTACCGCTAGTTGTATCCCCTGGGGCCTCCAGAAACTGCCGTGAAACTTTCGGTGTGTCAGAGAGAAATGAAAACATCGTATGACAAGGACACAGCACGTGACAGGCGCCAGCGGAGTGCCAGGCGGTGCGTGAGTGTGTAACAGCCAATAACAATCTCGTGAGTAGGTTGTTATTACCTAATTTATGGTTGTTTTTACTTACATGGCCAACCCCGCATTTGTTCCGCCCCGCGAGGGCAGAGCGGCGTAAACCGGAGTCTTCGTGGGGAGCTGACGGGGAATGGACGAGACTCGGGTGCAGACTCCGGTGGAGCCAACTTCTGATTTATGTGAGGCTTCAATTCAGGACAGCGAGGACTTGGAGTCGTCAGTGCAGTCTCGGGAGAGAAGGCGCTGATCAAATCAAAAACCTGATGGATTTGAATCAAGTACGCTTTCATGATCTGACCTAGAACCATCGTGTGCATGGGTGAATTTTTTCACGTCTGTCAATAGCGTCAGTTGTCGGTAAACAGCATTTGAGTGAGGTTGTGCGTACTGCTCTCAGTCGGTTTTTAATTCCAAACAAACTGACGGAACGACTAGAGCAGCGCTACTCAATCAAATTTTGCCAGAAACTGGGCGACAGCCAGGTGGAAACCATTCGGAAGATTCAGATGGCTTTCCAGTGAGGATGCTATGGTCATCACACAGATTAAGGATTGGTACAGCCGGTTTAAAGATGGCCAAACATCGGTGGAGAGCGACCCACGCTGCGGTCGGCCATCAACATGCCGAAACGACGAGGTCATTGGCAAAGTGACGCTGTCGTGATGCGGGACCGTCGTGTGACTGTCCGGGAATTTACCTAAGAGGTGGGCATCAGCATTTTATCTTCGCATTCCATTGTGACCGAAGATTTGACCATGAAGGGAGTGTCGTATACTGCAGCGCATCAGTGCGTTGCACTCATCCTACGAGTGTAGTGTCATTTGTGATTGCTGTGGGTGACCAAGCAGCATTAGTGCCACCTCACACAATCTGCGACAATGGTTTGTCATTAATAAAATAAGGTAGTTTCGATCATTGTGGAGGTTTACAATGATCTTTTTTCACCGCTTTAGATCATCCCCTCACGGTAAAAACTTAAATAATTTGCCACCGCAAATTACCTCTTCAGCAACGGTCGCGTTTCCCCAAAACTGTACATATAATCCAGCTACGGCCCGGATGAATAATTTTGCCGAGACAGAAGATTTTCATGTTCTCTCTGTACTGAGCTAAAGTCAAGTTTAAACAATTGTGAATGGCCTGTTGATCCTTTACTTAATGTTTTCTTTTACCATTTTTTAAATTGAATTATGATATGTATGCATCAAAAGTTCCGTTATTTATCAATAAATATATATATAATTTAATTGATTCATTTCTTCACGTCCCTTATTTCCCAATTTGCATTCTTACACTGTCGAGATTGCAGCAATATTGTTGGGCTATAGTTTAATTATCTCATGTGGAAGTAATTCGTAGCGCTCGGCATTTGCTGATGAATGCAGGTTATATGCAGACATTACGAACCGATAACAGGTGTAATATAATAACTTCAGTATAATTAGTTTACCATAGAGTACACTACAACCTCTTATTTGTTTATAAGGGAATTAAGGACAGGAAAAATTTAACGGGTAATTTGCTGAATAATTTAATAGTTTCATGCAATCCTTCATCTTCTCCTATCCTGCGCTAACCTTTCCACTTCAACATACCCCTTACAACCTACATCCTCAATTATCTGCTTCATCTATTCTAATATCTATCTTCCTCTACAGATCTTACCATCGATTGTTTCCTCCACTAACAAATTAATCAATCCTCCATCACTCAAAATATTACCTACCATCTTCTCTCTTCTTTCTGTAAGCCTCTTCCACAAACTTCTATTCTCACCCATTCGTTCATTTCGTACTTTATCTGTCCACCTAATTTTAAGCATCATTCTATAGCACCACATTTAAAATACTTCAATTTTCCTTCATTCTGGTATTCCTAAAGCCTATGCTTTGCTACCATAAAGTGATTGCTCCACACATAGAGTTTTAAAAAGTTATTTCTTAGTTCTAGACTAATATTTGAAACTAAAAGATTCAGTTTTTTCATGAAGGCTCTTTTTACTATTACTACTCTCATTTTAACATCATTCCTGCTTCGGCCATAAGTTGTAATTTTATTTCCCAAGTAGCAGAATTTAATTACTTCTTCTAACGCATCCGGTCTTATTATTATATTTAATCTACTATTATTGGTATTATTTCTGCTACATTTCTTCACTTTTGTCTTGCATTGACTTATATTTAGTCCAAACTCTTCTTTAAGTATTTTGTTGATTCCATTCAGTAACTTCTCAATATCGTCAGCCTGTTCTGTTATCAATGTCATCAGCAAATCGAAGTATACTGATTTTTTTTATCCTTGAATACTTATGCCACATGCAAATTTTACTTTCACTTCCTTCATTGCTTCCTCCACATACAAGTTGAATATTCATTTTTTTAGCTGCTTAACGTTTCTTAACAGCGAGGTCTTTAGAGACGGGAAAGGATGGCGGGGCAAGGAATTGGAAGGAATTCAGCCATGGCCTTTTGAAGTAAGCATCCCGGCATTTGCCTGGAGTGGTTTTGGAAACCATGGAAAACCCAAATCTGGATGCCCGGACGGGGATTCGAACCGCCGTCCTCCCGAATGCAAGGCCAGAACTCTAACCGTTACACCACCACTCTCAGTTTGAATATTAAGGATAGACTAATACATTAATAGATAGATATTAAATAAATAAATTATAATTGGGAAAAATGAAATTAATATTACATTATGAATTACTAGACGACCCGTGCTAAAATTTTGCGAATAAAATACGATGAATAGTGAGGTTGAATGCTTGTAATATAATGAAAACTTGAACCGAACTTTCGTAGCAAATATTTATTTGTTTATTGTAATAGGTACCCATCAACATACTTACAACATAATACGATACATTTAGGAAAATTTAAAACATACTGTATGTACGACAAACTATCACTGACCTTAACAGAATACAACACACCTGAACAAAACGTACACATGGGAGATGTGTTGCTGTGCGAATAATATATTTATATTGGACTTGTATAGCAAAACAAAAATGTTTCCGTAACAGAAAAAATATCCGAAAAGATATTTGTTGTATAAAAAATCGTTTATTGACATCTCTGTGATATCTACTGTTGCAATCTAGAGAATTGGCTCTGAACTATGTCTTACGCGCGATTGCTTTAAGCATCAAATTCCAAAAAATTATTTCTTAATTTATGATTTTATCTAATTGGAGACTTAAATCTTTAAAACGATGTCATTCATCGATTTCGGTTAGGTGTCGAAGGAGATAAATGGCTCGAGACAGAAAATGCGTTGTAGAAATATTAATACTTTTGCCCTTTAAGGATCGAATTTTGAAAAATTCCTCTCTTAAAATATGGTTTAATGAAACCGAAGACCTTTTGAAGGCCTCTGTCTCTAAAATGATAACTCATTTATCAATTTTGTTTAATTATGAAGGGAGATAAATGACTCGAGACACAAAAAACACATTTGGAAATACTGATATTTTTGTCCTTTAAGGGTTCAATTCAGAAAAAAAAAATCATTCTTCGAATATGATGTAACCACAGCGGTGACCTTAATCTTTAGAATTAACCTTATTTATCTGTTTCGGTTTTATATTAATGGAGATAAATGGCTCATAACACAAAAAATGTGATGAAAAACCGTTGATACTTTTTCCCTTTAAGGGTTGAATTTCAAAAAAATTCTTTCTTTATATATGATGTCAGCAAAGCTGAGATATTACTCTTCATAATCCTACTTCATTTATCGGGGATAAATGGCCCGGGACGCAAAAAATACATTTTAAAAATATTGACATTGTTGCACTTTAAGGGTCGAATTATGAGAAAAAGTCCTTTCTTAAAAAATAATGCTACCATGGCGGATACCTTAACCTTTAATATGGTACCTCATTTATCTATATCGGTTAGATATCAAGGGTGATAAAAATGCATGGTAAGAACCATTGATACTTTTTCCCTTTAAGGGTTGAATTTCAAAAAATTCTTTCTTAATATATGATGTCATCCCAAGCTGAGATATTACTCTTCATAATCCTACTTCATATATCGATTTCGGTTAGATATCCAGGCAGATAAGCAGTTCGAGATACAAAAAATACATTTAATAAATATTGACATTTTTGCCATTTAAGGATCGAATTACGAAAAATTTCTTTCCTACAATATAATGTGACCACGGTGGAGACCTTAATCTTAAATACGATACCTCATTGGTATTGGTTAGATATCAAGGGAGATAAAAACACAAAAACGCGTTGTAGGAATATTAATACTTTTGCCTTTTAAGGGACTAATTCCGAAAAAATTATTTTATAAAATATGATTTGACCAAAGCGGAGACCATAATTTCTAAAGTAATACCTCATTTCTCGATTTCGGTTAGGTATGAATGGATGATAAATAGCTCGTGATAAAAAAAAAAATACGTTATGGAAATAATGTTAATTTTGCTCTTTAAGGGTCTATTTTTTTTATGAAAAATTCCTTTCTTAAAATATAATGTGACCACGGCGTAGATGTTAATCCTTTAAAATAATACCTCGTTCATCGATATCGGTTAGGAATGAAGGGAGATAAATGGCTCGTGACACAAAAAACATCATTTTAGAAATATTGACATTTTTGCCCTTTAAGGATCGAATTACGAAAATTCCTTTCTCAAAATATTATCTGACCAAAGTGGAGACCATAACCTTTGAAATGACACCTCATTTATTGATTTCAGTTTAGTATGAAGGGAGATGTTGTGACAAAAAGACACCTTACAGAAATAATATATATGATTTTGTTATAAATGAGATTAATGCATTATATCTAGATCATTCATCTTTGCTAGTCTCAGATTTGAAGCTGGTCGGTTGAGGGGTTCTTGTCCTGAGACATTTCCTCCCTCAATCTTCTTTTGATTTGACATCTCCTGACTTTCGTTTGGTCGTCTTGTTGGCGTAGTATTGATAATTCTTTTCGCTCCTTCAGCACTAGTGCTCTGTTGTGTTTGTCAGTGGCAGTTTCGTATTCGCCAAGACAACTCACTAGTGGATTGGCTGAGAGACGTGCTGCACTGTAGAATTTATAGGCCTGTTGCCGGAATCTTTCGATAAGCATGGCTGTACCAGACGCCTCGAGGACTGCGCCAGTGGGGAAACAGTCGGGGAGATGTAGTGCCCGCTTCAGTGCTCTGTTCTGCGGCACTTGCAACTGTTCTAGGTAGCAACTAGCAGTGTACACCCACACAGTGCAAGCATATTCAATTACCGGCCTAATCAAGAAGCAGTAAATAGCAACTCCTAGAATGTAGTGCCAACCAACTTTCCCCGTTAAGTATCGGGTAAAGAGCATGGAGCCGAGCACTTACCCTTTGCCTGATGTCCTTGATGTGAGCTCGCCACGTTAGCTTACAGTCAAGTGTTACACCAAGGTAGCGAGCAGTTGGTGCCCAGGGAATGGTTTTACCTCCGAGCTGAAGTTGCAGGTGTGGTAGTTGCTGTCCGTGGTGTCCTAGGCGTCGCGACAGCATAATCGCTTATGTTTCGACGGGGTTTATACTTATCCGCCACCTCCTGGCCCAGGCTACCGTCTGCTGAAGAGCCTCATGCAATCGTCTCGTGGCGATGGCTCTTATGCGGCCGGATGTGAAGAATACCGTATCGTCAGCGTACGTGGCCGTTTTCACATTCGAAGGTGCTGGATTAAAGGCTGTTTAGAAGGTATAAATAACAGGACCCAGCACTGAACCCTGTGG
Organism: Vandiemenella viatica; assembly: GCA_031002005.1. NCBI lineage: Eukaryota > Metazoa > Arthropoda > Insecta > Orthoptera > Morabidae > Vandiemenella > Vandiemenella viatica. The sequence continues at coordinate 121,322,476 of JARYHS010008075.1, read as the reverse complement.
TACACCTGCACTAATGCGCCGTCGTTTTGACATAGCATCGCCAATTCTGACGCAGAAGGTGCGCCTCGATAGATAGCTGCGGAACAGTTTCACATAGTTTCCAGACAAGCCCCATTCATACAACTTGCAGAGCAGACCGGTATGCCACACTGAGTCGAATGCACGGGAGAAATCACGTTTTCTCTGGTTGAAGGCCCTGGTCGCTGTCTCCACAACACGCATCAGCTGCTGTTTAGTGGAGTGCCCTCTACGGAACGCAAGTTGATGACGCCTGCAAACTGGATTTAGATGTCATTGCGCTTCAGCAGAATTCATTCAAACACTTTACTGAGAGCGGGAAGCAGGCTGATAGGACGGTAATTGAGGGGAAAGAATGGATCTTTCCCACCTTTATGGACCACGACAACAATGGCATGCTTCCAAGCTCTCGGGAAAGTCTGATTTCGCAGATTGATATTGAAGAGTTGCGCCAAGTAGTTGATGGATTGTGGTGGAAGATTTCTAAGCGCCCGATTGTTCACTCGATCATGCCCAGATGCCTTTCGCAGATTCAGCCAGGCGATGCTGCTAGCTACCTATTGGGGTCCAATCTCGGCGATTTCTTGGTCTTCGTCTGTTGACATGAACCGTCGCAATCGGCGACGTACTGCGGCAATGTGGTGAGCATCAATGTCATCATCAATAGGCTGGAAGTTTTTCTCAAAACTGTCTGCGAGCGTTTTAGCCTTGTCTTCCGGTCGGAATGCAAGACCGCGTTCGCCGTGGAATGATGGTTTCAGCTTTCTCCGGCGGATGAGGCACTTAGTTTCGTTCCACATGTTGCCATCGTTTGGTCGCAGCATTGCAACACGTGCGGACCACTCACGATTGTGGTGGTCTACCAGTGCTGCCTTCAGCTCACGTTGCATTTGATTCAGAAAGTGGCGAGTGGCACGGTTTCTCGTTAGTTTACACTCATTGGTAATCCGATTTTTGCTTCTGCTCTGCGCAAGGAGGTGCAGTGGAAGCTGATAGGAACGCTCTATGCGTGGATGAACCAGTGGTGTAGCGAGTCTTGTAACTTCATTTACGGTGTTGGTGAAGAATCTTAAAGCCTCCTCAACGTTCCTGTCCACTGTACCTCTTTCTAGTTCGGTTGCTACGACTTCCCTAAACCGGTCCCAGTCGGTTCGCTCGTAATCAGGAATTGTTTGACTCTTTGGCTGCCACTCCACAAAGTCGACCTCATGTAGCACAGGAGAGTGGTCATAGGATAGTCTGTTAAGGGTTGTTGCTGGGACAAACCCTGTGATTCCTTTGTCACAACAATGTCAAGAACATCAGTCCGGCTTCCATTTGCAGGACTATGCATTGGTTCATACACATAGGTTGTGAAGGTGGGCTAGGCATCTAAGGAGGTATCCATCCGAATTAGCAGTTCTGCTATGCCAATCCAATACGTTCGTATCTCCCGCAATGAGTATTTTACCAGGAAGCGTGATAAGGGCGGCGATGTCAGCATCGCCAAGCACTCTGTGTGGTGGTCGGTAGGCTGCGACGACGGCGATAGACCCTAAGGATGTTTTCACCTGATCCGCTACAGCCTCTAACTGCTGAAGTGGAGGAAGAGGGATTTCACAGCGGGGAATACCACGTTTTATGCACAATGCAACACCTTCATCGGCACTCAGTCGGTCTTTACTATAGCAGCAGTAGTATGGTGTTGTCACCTTCAGGCACGGCTTTGGATGGGACTCGCTAACGAGACAAATATCCACATCTTCATCCCGCAGAAATTGTCGAAACTCAAGCAATAGTCCATGAATACCGTTGGCATTCCACACACAGAAAGTAAGGTTATGAATGTGTGGTATCCTATTCATGGTTGCGTTGTTAAATGAAGGTGGTGTTGGCAACACCAACGTCACTGCAGCGTTGATGTCCAAAGACATTCTAACCAGTCGCGTTAGGAGGCTGATCATCATGTTGAGTATATTCTCAAGCATGCCGACTTGTCTCTCGAAGTTGTTCCCGTTCTTCTATACTGCTTCTTGTTGCTGCTGGCGTGGTAGACCTTGTCTTTTTTGACGCTTTGGTGGTGCAGACTGCAACTTCATCGTTTGTTTGGTCTTTCACTTGGACCTTGCTTCACCGGCTGCATCAAAGTGTCTTGGTGTTGTGGCTGTTTTGGGGGAGAAGTATCAATCAAATCGTTGGTTATCTCGGCGAAAAAGTGCCAGTTTCTTGTGCTTCTGCTTCTTCGTTTTCTTCAATTTCTGTGGATTCGATTTCGTTGAGTCAGAATTTGATAGTTCTCTGAACTCCGACATTTGTTGGAGGTTTGACTGCTGTTGTCGATGCCTCTTAGGAGCCTCTGTTCCCACTCCTCATTGACGATCACGGGATCGCTTATAGGCTGGACAGCCTTTCCAACTGGCAACGTGGTTTGCGTCACGTTGCTCCGCACACTTGACGCACACCGGGCGCATCTTGTAACCACGTGCCATATGGCCAAACAACTGACAGTTGAAACATTGCTGTCGTCCAACCGACGATCGCAGTTTCTCTGTTGATACTCTGAGGTGGCAGAGTTTGTCAACCTCAAATATGCAACCAAGCTATGCAATTATGGCCGCTATCGTCGCAAAACAACAAGCAAAGAGGGTAGTGCAACCGTCAGCTGCTTGTGCAGTATTTGTATCCTCGGATAAAGGGGATAGCCCCAAGCAGGTGGCAGAAAAAGTCACCCGAATCTTGAAGCCAGGAAAGGATAAAATAAAGATTAACAGGATAAAGACCACGAATACAAATGTGATAATTGAAACAGGTTCAAATGAGGACGCTAAGAAGGTTTTGGCTAATAAAGAATTAACCAAAGAATTGAATTGTGAACTCCCACGAAAACGTAGACCACTCATGATTTTATATGACGTTCCTACTTCAATTGAAGAAGAAAATCTAGTGGAAACGGCATATAGACAAAATTTTGAAGGGAAAATAATTGAAGAACGATTTAAGGAGGGATTCAAACCAAAATTTAAAACTGGGCCTAGGAACAAGGCAACAGTCCACTACGTCGTGGAAGTCAGTTCTACAATCAGAAACGAAATCATAAAAAACAGGAAATTATATCTGGAATTTTCTGCAGTTACAGCCAAGGACTACCTGGTGGTGCCCAACTGTCAAAAGTGCAATGACCTAGGATATATTAGCAAACATTGCCAACAGCCTAGCCTCTGCTGCAGTCACTGTGGGGAAATGGGACACAAGAAAGACGAATGTAAAAAGAAATCACAACCACCAATCTGCATCCCCTGTACAAGGCGTGGAAAGGTGTGCAAGAAAAAAGGAAAGGAATGCATGACCTATCAGCTTCTTCTGCAAAGAGTAGTATACAGAACAGAGTATGAGTAACAAAACAAAACTAGTAATGGAATCAAAAGGTTTAATACAAAACATGCACCTAACAAACGAGACACAAGAAGCGATATCTAGAGAGAAACAAAAGAAAAGGAAAACTCCTTCTAGAAAGAGAAGGGTTGCGGCACGAGCGGCAAGCTATCGCGAAAAGTTGAGAAAGAATCTCGAAGTAAACAAACAGGACATCGGAATCCAAGTGGATAGCGACCTAGTACAAGAATCAATTCAGAGCCCTACTGTTAGCACAAATCTAAGCCGGTTACCATCTAGAGTAGGTAAAGCTGGGTTAGGTTGGAGCCCAAGTCTTTCCGAACGCACGACACTAAAAACACGACAGCAGGTACTATTTACCGAATACAAAAACCGTGATTGCGCAAAAATTGATCCTAGTTACGTGTATCAAGACTTTGAGGAAAATTTGAAACTAACAAGATTAGAAGAAGAACACATTCTCACGATGGCACTACGGCATCTAACCAGAACGCTACATCCGGCTGGAAAAACCATCACGTTTCCCCAGGTGGAGGCAGTAGACCGCATTCAGCTGAAGTCTAAGAATTTACCCTCAGATCCCGCTCAGCTCCTTACCCTTATCAAGAAGGTCTTTGACAGGCGAGGAGAGACCTTTGACCCAGAGGTAATATTCAAACAGTTCACAATGATACATGGCAGGATCATTTTTGATCCTAAGCAAACCTGGCCGCATTGCAACATACATACAAGGCACCCTTAAATATGTATCATAATATTAAATTAGCGCAAATAAATTCAAGGCGAAGTAACTTGGTGTTGCAAGAGGTGAGGAGGCTAGCAGCTGAGGAACAGTGGGACATAATTTGTACCCAAGAACCGTACACCAAAAATGGGCAAATTCCGCATATGCCGGTGACTTCTCAAATAATAGTAGAAGGAAATACTCCTATGGCAGGACTAATACTCGTAATCCTGAACAAACAAATTACTGTTACTAAAATCACGCAATACTGCGATGAGCACACAGTATGTGCGGAAGTTAGCACCGATTGGTGCAGCATGGTGTTAATCAACGTATACTTTCAGCATAAAGACCCGACTGAAATTTATATCGACAAGATAAGGGAGATATGTACGGGTCTTGGAAAACGCAAATTCATCATCACAGCAGATGCAAATGCCAAGTCTGAACTTTGGCATAGTGCATATGTGGACGAAGCCGGAGTTATGCTCGAAGAACTGATAAGCGATTTAAATTTGGAAATTAGGAATAAGCCCAATAATCCGCCCACGTATAGAAACGAGACAGGTGCAGAGTCTAACATTGATGTTACACTCACTTCGCCAGATGTAGGGACCATTCTGCAAAATCGGAAGGTTGAAGGTAACTTAACGAGTAGTGACCATAATGTTATAACGTTTGAATTGGCGAGAGATAGACTCGATGCCAAAGAAGGGTTAGAAAGTGGCAGGTGGCGCTATAACATAAAAAACGCCGACTGGTGCAAATTAAGGAGAGTGTTTAGTCTGCCGTCAGGTCTCCTGGAAAGTGAGGATGTTGATGCTATAGCAAGAGGTATTAGAAATTCCATTCAAGCAGCAATGAAGGTGGCGATTCCAATAAAAAGACCTACAAAGTTGCGAGACAAACCGTGGAGCGACCGGCTACAAAAAGCACTGGCGGAAATGCGCAAGGCAAGAAGAGTATACCAACGTTGTTTGATTGCGACTGAAAGGCCCGCCCTTCTCGACCGGTACAGGGAGAGGAAAAGTGCTTTCCGGGAGCTACTGGTACAAACAAAGCGGCAAAGTTGGGAGGCCTATGTTAAGACAAACCTTAGGTCGGACCCCTGGGGTATCCCCTACAAGATAGCAGCTGGTAAGATACGGCCTCCAACCATGTTGTCGACAGTGCAGAGGGCTAACGGGACACGAACCACTGACTGGGGCACGACGGCGGAAGTACTGCTACACGAACTCTTACCAGACGATGAAACAGATTCAGAAACGAACGAACAAAAGGAGTTACGTACCAAAGCAGAGCGTATCTATACAACAGAGGTGATAGCAGATGAAATAACCGTAGAAGAAGTGATAAAAGCGATAAATACAATGTCGAAGAACAAGGTCCCCGGGCCAGATGGAATAGCGGCAGAGGTACTCCAGGCTCTAGTTGTTCAGTTAGCCCCACCGTTGTGCAATCTGTTTAATAAATGTTTACAGCAGGGAAGAATCCCTAATGCATGGAAACAAAGCGAGGTGATCATTTTAAAGAAAGGGGGTGGCAAGAATCCGACCCAGCCCAAGTCCTATCGGCCTATTTGCCTGCTCAACGTACTTGGTAAAGTTCAAGAGAAAATTCTTGTCTGGCGCCTACAAGCGCATAGGAATATAATAGGAATGAATGTAAACCAGTACGGATTCAGAGCAGGCAGATCGACAGAGGACGCTATAAACAGAGCAATGCAACTGGTTGGAACATGCACTAGTGATTATATAATTCTGCGCGGAAATCTGCAGCGGAATCCAACGATCAAGGTTAACGGAAACAGCATAAAAAGAACAAGCAAGTGCAAATATCTCGGCATTACCATCGATGAGCGTCTAACATTTATGGATCATATAGAAGAAGTGTCCAGCAGGGCGAAGGTCGTTATGCATAAACCCATCAGCGTTGGTCAAAGACGATTTCATCTTCCCATCCACGTGATGAGGCTCTATCATGACGCTATTCTGGCATCAATAGTGAGCTATGGAGCGAGTGTCTGGGTGAAACATCTGAAGAAAGTTAAGCCAAAAACAACGCTTAGAAGAGCCCAGAGGGGAGTCCTTTTAAGACTAAGTTGTGCATATAGCACCACCGCAACAGATGCTTTGACGACGGTTTTAGGTGTCTGGCCCCTAGACATGATGGTAAGAAAACGTGGTGCAATATAATGGCTAAAGTCCGGTGATAAGAGAGCAGCTGAAGAAATAGTAGGTCGACCGGTGGCAGCCAAAAAGGAAGTCATGTCGGCCCTCCTACAAGAATGGCAACATCAATGGAATATTAGCAGTACAGGTCGGAGAACTTACCGCATCCTTCGAGATGTCTAAGAACGGTTGGAACTGCAACATCTAAATCCTTCCGCCGGCTTAATACACTTCATAACCGGACATGGTCCTTATAACAGTTTGCTACACAGCAGGGGCCTCAAAGAAACGAGTCTATGCGAGTGTGGAGCGGGAGCGACAGCTGAACATGTGGTTCTCGAATGTATTCTTCTTGCGGAAGCGAGGGAAATAGAATGTGAACAACTAATTGGAAAAGAGGTTCGAAGTATCATTAAAAACAGGGCTGACTGCGAAATTCTGATTCAAATAGCAGACAGGATTTCTATGCACTACAAAACAAAATACCTTGAGCAGTTAGCAAGCTCGAGAAGGCACCAATAATGGAGAAATTAACTTCTAAGCATGGCACTGAACATCAAAGGATATGTCATAAACAGACACAAGAACAATAGCACCCTTTGGAGACCGACGCACCCGGCTATTCCAGAAGATCCTTCTGATGGGCTGGACGCTGTGTTACCGGAGGACACCGTTTTCTGTTGGAGGCCGTTCCTCAAATACTGGACCGACAATTATTACAGTATCCGTAATTAACAGTAGAGTAGTTTATTTGTAGTAGAGTAGGAAAAAGGAGAGAGAGAGAAAAAAAGAGAGAGATTATTTGTTTTGTTGAAGGGCGTGTTATATAACGAAACATAATAATAATTGATACTGTAGTTAAAGACTTTTGTCGAAGTGCGTGTTACACAACGAAACATAACAGTAAACGATACCGTCGTTAAATACTTCTTTCTCCTTAACATTTCGCTGCATTCAAGTCTTAGTCAGCTTATGTTATGCGGCGGATAGCCTGACAAAGCATTACTACATCAGCAGGAAGGTATAATGCCTACTAAGCGGCGCGGGCATTGACTGCCAAGCGTTGCATGCCATGATGAAGAGGAAAAAGAGACTATTATTATACTTTATTATTGTTTATTTTTCTCACTTGAAAAAATTAAAATGATGTGGCAGCAAAATGGAAAGGAGACAGCTATCAAATTAAGTTCCTTACATAAGATATAAAAGAAATTATACAAGAAGAAACAAATTGTAACTTGATAGAACAAAGGAGATGTAATACACCTCCTCAGCACCGTATTGACCCAAATAGGATTTGGGATTCACAGCCACCGGAAGCCGGTGGCGAACCCTCTGAAGACCCGGAACGGTCTTGGTCATTCCAGAAATCGCATCTGATGGGCCAGACCTCAAGGAATTCCGGAGGACGTGGATCCCGCTGAAGATCTATCCTAAAAAACTGACTTTTATTCTGTAGTTAGCAGTAGCGTAGTAAAATTTGTAATAAACTAGTGGTGGTGGGTTAATTAAGGGGTTATGTTACTAATATTAGTTTTCTTTTATTAAAAAATTAACCTAAACGTAGTCAAACTTAAATTTTTGTAATAAAATGCCTATACTTACAACAGTACTCTAACTGTAAACAACTTGATTTCGCCAGGTAGCGGAAATCTATGTAACAACTTAATCATATTGTTATTGTAAATATGGCCTAATTTAGATACTAGATGTTAGGCTGTAAAATGTTGTAACAAAATAAAAAAATTAAAAAAAAACTCAAATATTGTGCGATTTCAGGGCAGGTCTGATAACACTAATAGGAAAAGCGGCATTATTTCGTTACTGCTGGGACGACGAAGTTGAGCTACAGACCTGACGTAGTAGCCCATTTCTGTCAGCTCTTCTTTCAATGTCTTTGTTGGCAGAGTCCTGTGAATGCTACGAAATACCACCTTCAACAGTTTCACCGTTCCGGTCTGAGGTGTAGTACGGATTGTTGCACTGTTGAAGGAGAGAAGTGACCGCCACAAAGCCTTCGGTAGTAGTCATGCTGAATTTGATTTTGTCACCACCTGCTGTTTTGGCAGTGAATGGACTCTTGATGACAGCTGCCATCCGATCATGAAGAGTCTTGTAGTTTTCTGCGAATTCCACTACTATATGTGGGATGGAGTAGTATCAAGGAAGCGAAACGGTTTTCTACCTCCATAGCAGCTGAGTCCAATGAAGGTGGGGGGTTTGCTGTCTTCTTCGGCATTATGAAACCTTCCTGGTCTCGCTGCCAATTCTGGGAACGGGAACGACGCCCTCTGGCTCCATTCTGCCCAGAGACCGAACCTGCAGTACTGTCAGTCACTTCAATATTCTTCTTCTTTTGTGCCTTAGTTTTCTTTTGTTTATTTTCTGTACCAAGTTTCGTCACTACCAGGCTGACTCCTGTAGATTTACACGCCTCCTCCTTCCTGAAATCGACGGCACGTGGCTGTTTATTGCAGGTCCTTTCTGGTGGAGTAGTGGGACGCTTTCTCGGGGTTAAATCTTTGTTCAACGAGTACACGTCACCATGTATACGCTGAATGTTGAACACAGAAGCTGGTGTAGATTCCTTATCCATTTCGATATCTTTACCCGTTTGTCGATTCGTCGCACTCGTCACAACGTCCACCGGTAAAGCCGATTGCAATGAGGCGCTCGACATGCGTGGCGCGTATGTGCAGGGTAGCCTTTCCTGGTCACCCATCCATGCGATCTCTCTGGTCACGTACTGATGGGTGATCAAGCTTAATTCGCCGTCTGAAGGCGCGAATCTGTTATTTGACTTCGATACACAACACGTAATATTTCTTGTCACTTTCGTAAACAATACGTATCTTTAACAATCACACATTCAGTCAAAATGTTCACACGTAATCAATTAATTTCGAAAGTCATACTCACAATAATCACATCCATAATGTAGTACACCTTAGAATAAAGTATGAATGATCCCTATATCTAAAGCAGACAGACAGATATCAATTACCTGGGAACGAACAGTAGTCCCAGTTTATGGGGAAGGTTTTGCGCGATTGGCTCATCTCCTTCCATATTATATAGTGGTGGTCCTTACGAGTGTATTGCATATTTGGATCTGTCACATCCGTTGTTTTTGTTCTTGATCAGTTTAATTTTACATCAGTGGTGGTCGAGGAGTTTCCTTGCCCACCTTAAAGAGTTGTCATAGAATGGTTCAGTCCCTAGCGCTACTATTAGCGGGTTCGAAGATTGTTGGCATTTTTCATAGAATTGGACCGCCATTTTGTCAAAGCGTTTGCGTAGCAATGGCAGTCCGCTTATGCGGTGTAGATCATCGATCCTTGTCTCGCGAGGCAGATGATAAGCATATATGATTGTTCTGTTTTGGATAGACTGCAGGGTTCGGAGATGGGAGGTAGCAGTGTTTCCCCAGACAACTGCAGCGTACTCCAGGATAGGCCGTACTAAGGCGGTATATAACCGGATGCCTAAATACGGTCTTAGAGCTGAAGTGGGGTTCAAGTCTCGCAGCCTCCCTGTGACCTTTCCACGCACGTTGGTGACTCCTTTTGTCCATTATGACCCCCAAGTACGTTGCTGTACGGGTATCATCATCACAAGGAACCGTCTTCCTTGTGATGATGAGTGCCTGGCTCTTCAGTGCGTTAAAAGCCAGTCGCCACTTTATTGCCCATTGCTGGACGTCGTTGCGGTCCCGCTGCAGCCTTGCTCGTTAGGTTTTGATGTTGAGGCTCCTAAATCATTTTTTTTAACCTTTCATTCCCCCAGCTAAGGGCCAGGGGCGAGCCGTTGGAGGGCATAACAATTGCCCTTTTCGGCTTTTGATACCTTATGCTCTCAAGAGTTTTTTATTAATTAAAATGGTAGCAATGATAACAGATAGTAAACTTTATGGAAGTAACAGTATTTACATATTTTATATATTAGAAAATAAAAAAATTACACGTTTACCAACTTTAGAAAAGTAACAGCAATTAACAATTTAACAAGAAGCAGAGCATTTGATGATAAAAGCTTTTTAAAGCTTAATCATTGAAACAACTTTCAGTGGTCATTGATACAGAATTTTAGTGATTTATAAAAATAGAATTTTTGTGATAGTTAACAATTTACTATAAATAATAACAATGACTATAGGATTTTTATGATGATGAGATGAAAAGATGGGTGAGAATTGATTTTGGGACTGTACTTGTTCTTTGTATATATCAAAATATTTACAGTAACCCTTGCTGCTTTGGTAATGGTTTTAGACTATTAATGCTTAGAAGTATTCGGTATAAAAGGACTGCAATGTTTGGGAAGTACCTGCGATAATGTGAGAAATTTTTTCTGGTGTCTTCATCACTGCATTCGTCTAAAATTGAGAGGGCTATTATGTGAGGAGGATATATATACTTTTGCTTGGGGCGTTTCTGATTTGTAAGTTCCGTAGTGAGTAAGGTAAGGAGATCGGGGCGGTTTGCAAGAAGGCGCTGACCATATTTGTTTCTGAGAAAAAATAGTCTAGTCCGAAGTGGTTCTAATTTGGATATTGAGTAAACCAAAGCAGATGGACTGGTGTGATAGAGGCGAAGGATGTTACGAAGGATACGGCGCTCACGAGATTCGAGATGCTCAATTTTGGAGGGGGGGGAGGAGAGAGGAAATAGGGGCGGCATACTCCAAGATGGGACGGGCAAACATTTTGTAGGTGAAGAGTAAAGTGGTTTGGGAGTTGAAAGAAAGTTTCGGACGGATGCATTTAATAAGGTTAGTGCGGGAAAATAGGTTCTGTGTTAGGGATTTGAAATGTTGAGGGTTTTGTCCAGGTATATCCCTAAATATTTTACAAAAGGAGATTTAGTGATTTTTGTATTTTAGATTTTAACTTTTAAATTTGATTCGGACTGGTAGAGAGTGGAAGTGTTATGTCTATGTTTGAATAAGACTGATTGAGTTTTTGTGGGGTTAGGTTTAATCCGCCACTTTTTAAAATAATTTTCAAGTGTCGTTAGATATCTATTGGCGCGGTGGTTAAGAAATAATGTATTATGATGTGAGCCCCAGTAAGCAGTGTCGTCTGCATATAGTGCCATAGATTCAGATTGCAGGGAAGGTCCAGGGATATCAGAAGTATGTAAAGGATGAGAGAGAGCACGGCGCCTTGCGTTACGCTGGCCTTAGGAGTGAAAGGGGAAGAAAGAGTATCATGAATTTTGATCTGGCAAGTCCGAAAATATAGAAAATTTTGAATGAGTTGAAGAAAAGGGGGGGGGGGGGAAAGCCAAAGGAAGAAAGTTTGTTAGTAAGTCCATCGTGCCACACCTTCCCAAAAGCCCTTTCTATATCCAGAAATATGGCGAATGTTGCAAGACCTGCGTTTAGAGATTTGGTGATGTCAGATGTTAATACAAGTAGGGGATCAGATGTTGAATGATGAGGGCGAAATAGGCCTGAAATGGTGGTATTAAGTTCAGTGATTTGGCGAAATGGAGGATGCGTGATTGAAGGATTTTTTCAAAGATTTCTCCAGGAGCGGGTAAAAGATAGATGGGACGATATGAGAGGGGGTAGTGGTGCGGTTTTTTAGGTTTCGGTATCATAATCATTTGGGCGAGTTTCCAGAGAGGAGGAAAGTATGAGAATGACAGACAAGAGCTATAGAGGAGGTGGAAGAAGGGAATGATTACATGTCGAGGTGACGAACGGAGAATAAATCTGGTAATTCTGTCATGACCGGGTGATGAGTTTCAACCTGTGTAGGGAGCATTTTCTATTTCCATATCTGTGATTTCAGTGATAAGTGAAATTTTCAATTCGTTTGGGACATGTGTAGAGTGCAGGATGGATGGAAGGGAGCGTCTGACGAGTTTTTGAAATTGATCATCAAATAATGGGTCACTCGGTAATGAGTAAATTTCCTTCATCGTTTCCGCGAACATGGCGGCATTGTCTGAATCACATGTGGATGTAATGTTATTGACATTCATTGGATGGGAAGGAGAAGAGTATTGTCCTGTAAGGATTTTGAACCGTTTCCAATAGAGACCAACTCGTTTGTAATCAATAGCACAAGTCTGCTCCCACTGTTGTTGTCGGTGAAGTGCTACCTTTCGTCTAATAGTTGCATTAAGTCTGTTCCATTCACTCCTGAGAAATGGGTTATGATTTCGTTTTAACTGCCGGTAAAGTCGGTGTTTCATGCGGATGAGAGGGAGCACGGAGTGTGGCAGCGTTGGCTTATATGGAAAAATTTTCTTATCCGGGATTGCTGAATCTAAAGCAGTCTGGAAGGCTCTCTCAAACTATGAACAAAGGTAGTCAATGTCTGAAGAATTTCTGACGTGAAACGGCCGAAGAAGAGAGTCAGATATGGTAGAACGAAATTTTGAACAGTTAGCTTTTGAGTAGTTTTTAACGATGTGAAATAGAACGGAGGACTTTATTTTGTGGAAAGAAGACGAAAATGTGATGGGAATATGGTCACTGGTTATGGAGTCGCCGAGGCGTCCTGTAGAAATGGTATCATTGAGTAAAGGACTATATAGCACATGGTCAGGGGATGACGTGCCACGAACAGAGACAAGCCTGGGAGAGTTTGGGGAAAGATGGCAAATGTTTTCGGAAAGGATGAAGTCAAATAGGGCAAGGCCTTTTGAATTACAGGAGTGATCGCCAAGGGATGTGTTCCGAGCATTAAAATCACCCAGAATTATAAAAAAAAATTATAAATGAGGAAATTTATTTTTAAAAAATTCAACAGGAAGGGTATCTTGTGGGCGGGAGTATAAGCAAACTAAAAGAAGAGGAGGGGAGTTTTTGTGGAAGACTTGAACGGCAACAGTTTCAAGGCAAGAGAACTGAGCAGGAAGGGAGATGTGTGTGGAAAAGATGGAAGATTTAGTGAAAATGGCTACACCACCCCTTGCATTGTCTGACCGATCTCTCCGAAGGGTTGTATACCCTGAAATTTTAAAGGGGATGAGGGAGAAGCGAAGGTTTCAGCCACGGCTACTATATGAGAGTCATGTTTGATAACTGAGGTCTGGAGAAGAGTTCTTTTACTACGGAAACCACCAATGTTCAAGTAGAAAAAACGTAAGGCTTCACTCGCCATTGTTGAGTCCGTCTAACTGTGACGTGTAGTTGGTTGTTTTCTTGAATAATTTTAACAGTTCTATTTAGAAAATGTCGGGACTGTTGTTTCATGAGTTTAATAATGTCTTAATTTCGGTCCTGAATTAGGTTAGTAAGTATGTTTATTAATAGTCTGATTAAATAGTCATTTAAGGTTAGGTCGTTCACCATTTCAGAGTCAATAATGTCATGTATAGGTAGAGGGTCGTCTTGGAATTTAATTTTTTCTGTCATATTCGGAGCTATTGCTCCTTGGGTTTCTTGGGACATTTTTTAGATGTGGCGTTATGAGTACCAGAACAGTTGGTACATTTTGGGGGAGCTTCTTTTTGGGGACATCTGATAACAGGGTGATCACCACCACAGTGGGTGCATGTAGGGGTCCGTTTTATGCATGAAATGGAGGGATGTTCGTAACTGAGGCAGTGGGAACATTGTGCTGGCAATAGAGGTGGAGGATGAGATGGCTCGGTGCGGTACCGAAACATCTGGAATAAGAAGCCATCTTCCAGAAGTTGATCTATTACATACTTGTTTGGTGTGATAATACGCATCATCATCATAGGTTTGTTAGTCTGTCTAGATCTGATTCGTAATACTTTAATAAACTCAAGATTTTGCTCTGTTAGTGCTTGTCCAATTTCTTCTTCGGAAAAGTTCACTCCCTTGACCACAACTGAGAAAGTAGGAGAACGGGGAGGTTGTGGAACAGTGAATTGAGGAGGAGCGTATGTTATATAGACTTTTGTATTAAATGCAGTGGAAAGCTGGGTCTGGATCAGGCTGGCGAATCCAGCGCAAGGGCTCTTGACAATGAGAAAGGCACGAGAGGTCTTGAGGTAGTCTATTGGTTTATGAATATAATAGCGGAAGGCTGTGGCGATTTCTTTTTGTGTTATTTGAGAAGTGATATTGTTCACAAAATAGATGTAGATGGCTGTAGGGCCTCGATGATGGAGGAGGTGAGGGGGAGATTGTTGTGAAATGAATGGTGATCCATGTGAGAGAGGTGAATTGTTTTCAAAGACGTCAGGGCACGGTGATAAGTCCATAGGTTCAGAGGGAGGAGTGGAGGGTCCATTCTGTTTAGATTTCTTTATTACAGGAAGAATTTGGTTAGAAATATTTACATGGAGCTTTATCTTGGAGGCTTTTTGACGAGTTGAAGAGGTTGGTGGAGTCCTAGCATTAAGGACTTTGGAGTACTTTTGGGAAGGATTCTGGGATGTCATGGTGAAAGTGTAGCGTGTGGTTTGCATCACGTGTGTCGCCGGGGCTGAGGTTGTCACCGTTAGGTTCGACAACCCCGGAGACAATCCCTACTCAGAGCAGTCTGCGGGATTACCGTCAACGACGGGCCCCTGGAGCGCAGATTTCCCTAACAAACTTTCGGATGGAATTAGAAGTTGTGAAATTATGAGTGATGAAGTGATTTGGAGTTCTCGACGTTCCAGAACAGAAGCTGTAGACACAGGAACGGCAGCAGGAGGCCCGACGAATGCTGATCGTAGACTGTGAAGACGATGAAAAACTGTTGTGCGAAAAAGTTAGAATCTGTAGAGTTGTGCAGAACGACGAAAGATGTGATGACGATGTTGCAGATTTTTCTGCGCGAGGCACAGGAAAGAATTTTTCTCTCTCACTTGATTAGAGACGTCGATGGCTGTAGGCGTTGAAGCAACAAATAATAATAGCAGGAGTAAACTTAACAGCTTAAAATTGGCATCACTGCTAGTTAAAGATGCAACTAGCACCATTCAGCATTGAAAACAATCTCACTCCACAATGTCTAAATCAAGTTCTTTTTTTTACGATTTCCTTCCTCCCAGCTGAAGGCTGGGAGGTGGGCTGCTGGAGAGTCATAGCGGACTCTTTTCAGCCAGTCTACTACTACGGGGAGGGAAGGGGGATGGAAGGTCGGCCGTGGCCTTGTAGGGAACCATCCCGGCATATACCTAAAGTGGCTGAGGAAAACCACGGAAAACCTCAGCCAAGATGGCCGAAAGAGGTTTGACACTCGTCCTCCCGAGTGCTAGGTAGGAGGCCGAAATTGGCCTTCATCCATCTCGGTGGTCTAAATAAAGGCTAACACATCAAATATAAAGCTAAATTAAAATAATTCAACTGCGAGAAATCTGTCACCAAACCATACTAAATGGATATACAAAAATTTTACTTTAATTTAATTGCAATATAGCACATGCTCCGGTGGCAATTTCCCTACACACCCAACTTCCCCCTATCCTACACTCACCTACACTTGGCCTCTACAAATTTTAACTTTAAATTCTTTTAACATTTTCGGTAGGTTATTCATCATTCCCCTTGGTAACTCATTCCAATCCCTAACACCCTTACCTAAAAAAGAAAATCTTCCCACACCCTTGTGCCTGAAATTGAGTGCCAGCTTGTGGTCATGGTCACCTTTTCCCTTCCATGAAGTACTTTTCATACCTACTGCAATATCTTTCCATACCTCATCGCCAGTATACGCCCTGTACACTACCATACTTGTTTTTACCCCCTAAATCATAGATGAAATATGGTATATATTTATCAGGATAAAAATTAAACTAGACGTTTCTCTGTGCGAAATTTCGTTCATTAGTTTTTACATAGCGCGCACCTTCAGTAAAAAGTTTGAACGTTGTGTTTTCGGAAAATATTTGTCTAATCTGTACTATATAATAAAATTGTAGAGTAGTTGTGTCTGAACACGAAATTTATTTTAAAAAGAATAATTCCAGAAAGCGTTGAAATCTTTTTGAAAAAATTGAAGTTCGATAGCGATAGGTAAATGCCCGTTTTTTGTTCATAAATTTCTTTATAATGGTCCAAACAATCACTACGTCATTAAGATGAAACTTTCTCCAGAAAAGCTAGCAGTTAACATTTTTTGTGTATAGTGTAACAGATTACTGATAGCTAAAAGAGAATTCCGTAACAGTTACCCTAAGGTGTGTGGCGTGCGCACAACTTCTTAGCAATCACTTTAAAACTGTTTCTCCTGTTTTCGACATATAAGGTACCCTACGATTTTCATGACTGTTAGTTCGGTTCTCAAAATGGCTTTTCCAGATCTGATCATAACGAATTTCTTAGTGTGAATCCTGTTCACTACAGAACAAATGGGAAACTACTCCGTCACAATTACCCGTAATCGAGATGTATTACACGGCCGGTCGCATGGAGATGAGCTATCGATCACAGCGTCCGCTAGCTCGAATCAATTCTGATCAACAGCAAAATGTTCGGCATACCAAATGAGCTATCACTCCGGTTACCACATAATTATTATATGATCCATCTCAAATCAAATGACGAAGCAGGCATATATTTAAACCTTGAACAATTGGTTTCTCGCCACTGTACCGGGATATAGTTTTTTTTTTTCCCCTGGTATAACATTAGCTTACTTATTTTAGTCCACAGCTCATTTGGCTTCTTGTAAATTATTTCCCTTTTAATGAGTCCCAAATCCCCACAACCTCACAATCGCCGTTACTTGATGGCGTGCATTTATAATGGTGAAATACTGATCCAAAACCAATTATTACAGAAACAGTCATGCTCAAAGAAAATAGTGTTTCAACTTCACTTCGAACATGAGACAAGAACGACGGAAAAATTATTACCACAATATTACCTCTTTGAAGGTTATCTATCAGGGAAAATATAACAAATGATTAGCAATAAATAGCTGTGTTATAATTGCTCTCGGCATAGTCATTACATCGCACTTCACCAAATGTAGAAACTATAACCATTAAATGGTTGTGCTCCTGCGCAAGTCTCGGCAGAAAACATTTCTAAAGTTTTAAGCCAATTACTCGAAGAACTATTATAAATTTTATCACTAGTAATCTGATAATAAAACTTTCCATTTTAATGTTAATTTGCAAACAGCCTCCTGTCCGGACATCCGGATTTGGGTTTCAATGTCTTCCCCAAACCATTCCAGGATTGTTCCTTCAAAAGGCCATAGCCAACTTTCTTCCCGTTCCTTACCATCAGCCCCTTTCTGCCTCTAATGACCTCGACGTCGATGAACGTAAAACCAGAAGCAAAAAAAATTTACGCATATTTTACAATTAAATTTTTTGTAGCTGTATTGGTACATGGTTTACCAACATACCAATCGTTTTGAACTCATGGTTTAGATAAATGAACGAGAATTTTCAACACATTGAACGCTTTCGGTTAGAGTAAGATCTTTGAGACTTGGGAATCAATAGCTTGGGGGATCTATAAACGAGTAATATTTTGTTAATTTTGCTATTGACAAAACAAGCCAAACTCTCTAAAATGTGTACAAGATCTACTGAAGAATGGAAATAAAGTCAAGCAATTTTCAGCTACCTTTTTCATCCGCAATACCATTTTATCTGATGGGTTTCAAATATTAGGTGATGCATGGATTAACAATCAAACCTTTAAAGTTATTTTCGCGTTAGCAATTTCCAACAAAAAGAAACTATGCAAACACGATCATTTTAAATAAGATGGCACATCTATTTTACTATCAAAACTTATACAAAACAATGCTTTTAAAATTTTATGCTCGTATATTACTCAGCTATGATTTCGAGACAGACGTCAGAAATTAATTATTTAAGACTTCAACACTACTTCATATGAATATTCTGCCATTTGTTTTCAAAGAACTAAGTTTCCTCTGAATAAAAACTTAAAATATATCTCTTCTGCGTGGTTGATGCTTGGTTTTCAGAATAAGTAAAGATTTTAATCCCCTTTTCTTTCAAATACCGTGATTAAAAATATGTTATTAACACAAAAATGAAAATTTCACACTTATTGTTTCTAATTATTTCGCTATTACAATGGAACTCTGATCAAATTTGGTGTTTACGTTTTCTACAGTCTTTTGTCTAAAGGCACAGTGCTAAAATATTTTTTATTGAATCAGCTTCTGAATGACAGATTTGTTTTATCGTCACTATTTTTATCGAACAGAATATACACGTCCAGAATGCAAATACTTGCATTTATGATTGACGATATTCACGTTCCATCAGTAGTTATGGTAATGTTCAGTACTTTTAGTTATAAACAAAATTGGATTGAGGAAACTAGGCTCCTGTGTATCAACTTAATACTAAGGAAATGTGAGACTAAATCTTTATTATTGAACGAAGATCCCCTAACAAATTTTCGGTACTTTCAAATTAATCAGTTTCATCCAGCATTCTGCTTTAATCAGAATAACATAACTTTTACGCTGTTAATTATAAATTCTTTGGTAGAGGAGTAGGGAAAATTACGATTATCCACCTGTCACTTCCAATTTCACCAACCGTCTGCTAGAAATTATTACCTCATCACTCTCCCGACGTGAGCAGAAACTCCAGGAAACTATTTCCTGAGTAAGACGTGTTTCATTTTTCCTCTCTCTTCTTCATTAACAACACAGAAGCAAGCCTAACTGTATAATATCCTAACACTTGGGTATGGTTAATTTGCTGGTAACAATACTAATTAAGCTCATATCAAATTAAAATCAACAGCTTCCATCAGTTAAGATGGTAACGTTATGTAGTTCAAATATTTGCAGCATAATCTCACAACAATACCAAGAAAAAATGTTCTAACAGTGGTAAAGGAAGTACCAGCCTAGAAGCCAATATTACACGTAAATATTTGGATCCAGTTCAAACATGAAATAAAGATTTTGAAACGAAGAAACATTGATACTTGTAACCAGTTTCCTTAAGCACTATTTCAGTCATTACAAGAAAGTAAACTTCCGTTTGATCCTTGTTACTGTTCCCACTGCTGTAAAAGAACTTATTAGTCAAAAGAAACTTCTTAGTACCGTTGACTACAGAACTTTACAAAGTTGTAGTCTCCTCGTTGCATTGTAACTGCATTCCATGTTCTTGTCAATACTTCCAAATACGTTTTGCTGTATCCAGGTAACTCCAATCAAGAACACACGGGATAAATACTTTAAGATCTTAATTTAATTTAAATGTAATGGAGTGCACGCTTCGGTGGAAATTTTCCTACACACTCATTTTACCCCTTTCCTGTACCCACCTACTTTTACCTTCTACAAAATTGAGCTGGACTTGCGGATATGTATTGGTCGTTAGTATATGCTTATTTTGATTTGTAGTATGCATCGCGCGGTAGAGACCTTGCAGCGAAAAGGCTCGGTCGACATATATTACGCGCACTACTGGTTAACATGTTGACTTCGATATAAGAAATCAGTAATTGTAGTTATATGTGCAAGGAATAGATTTTCTTGAATGATTCTATTTCTGATATATTGAACGATCAAGCTCTAGGTCTTATTTTCGACAGTAAAACTTTATAGCTGTGTCATGAGTATAGACAGCATGAAAATTGCTTAGTAGTTTCATGTGTATTCATAGACAAAATAAGTAATTGTAACACTGTTCTACAACGAAAAATTTTCTGGGAATATGTGTTTCTACATTATTTTTGCATGGGGATTTGAAATCTGAAATCAGTAAGTACTCATCAGGCACAGTTTTTTAGTTACATGAAAAAATGGGTATTTTAACTTCCAGGGAAATTTACAAGAAACAGTAGGCATTTCACTTGTTTTAATAAGCAAATGTTTGTATATTTTTATCTACTTCTGCTAAATCTTGTAATGTACAAGTCGTCGATAGATGTTAATAATTGATTTTGTGTTGGAATTTAAACTTTTTATAGATGCATCCAAAATTAGTATAAAGGTAGCCCTGCACTATAATTGGAACGAAATTTCTTCTGCCTTAGTTGCCTATGCTAGTATGAATAAAGAGTCAAATGGCATTTTGGAATATATGCTCACGTGTATTAAATACAATGAAAATAAATGGAAGATATACGGCGACCTAAAAATTAATGCCGTAACATTGGGTATGGAACAAGACTACACGGAATGTGGTTGTTTATGTGGGAGTGGGAGAATCGGGATAAAAATTCCTATTATGAGAAAAAGGGTTTGTCTCGCCAAAAATAGAAACTTGGGAAAAAATTGCCAGCGTAAGAAACTGGTGAAGATGTTCTTCTTCCTCCACTTCACATCAAATCAGGCTTAATGAAGCAATTTTTAAGGCACTTTGAAAGAGGATTTATGTGCCTCTTAAACAAATTTCCTCTTCTTACAGCAGCCAAAGAAGAGAAAAGTGTGTTTGTTAGCCCCCAGATTAGACAAATTCAAAACAACTCAAATTTTGAAGAAAACCTGACAGCAGAAGGAAAACGAATATGGATATGTTTCAAGAATGCCAGCAATAATTTTCTGGCAAAAATAAGAGCTCATAACTGTAAATATTTGGTAATTGAGATGATTGCTGCATTCAACAGAATTGGGATGAAATATGTCGCTGAAGGTATATTTTCTGCACTCTCATATGGATTAGTTCGCGGAAAGCTGCAGCCGTGAAAGGTTCCATACGGACATTATGACTTTAGAACAATGGTATGAAGGGCTCGTAGATGTCTGTCATGTTGGCTGAATACTGCTGGAATATTATTCGGGACTGCAAAGCTGTTCACCATAAAAAAGAAAAAATAAGGCTACCAGTAGTAGCAAGATACACATTTTTGGCTGATTTTTTTAAAAATTTTTAGCTCTATTTACAATGGTCGATGTATTTAGAAGTTCAACTATTGATTTAAACACGTTTTCAATAACTTTCAGAATGACTAGAGTTTAATGTTTTCTCTAAATATAAAAAAGTCAATTACAAAAAAAAAAAAAAAAAAAAAAAAAAAAAAAAAAAAAACTATGCCTGATAGAAGAAATCTGAAAGTAGATATGAGGTCAGTGCATCAATTTCCATAAAAATTACAACACATATCTCCATTAAAAAAAGAAAAAATATTTTTTAGAATTTAATTATCGGTTTCTAAAATGGTACATCTCTCTAAAGCATTAGACTAAATTTCATAATTTTCGATACAGCTTCACTTTATTCAGAAGATTTGAAGAACGTGCTCCATAGGTACGGTCTAGGAGCGCGCAGAATTATCTTATCAAGAAGGACGACTTGGTTATGGGCGACGGTATTGTTGGCTCCGCCCCTGGAGTGCTATGCTGACCCGCGAAGCAATTTGCGGCAGCTGACGCCGCGGGATATTGGGAGCGGCAACGAGAGTGTATGTCTCAGGCCTCTCTCACACACAATACTATCTGCGCATCCACAGTTCGGCTTCTTTACAATCGATAAATCAACAGAAACCATACAGACGTTATTTGTGGAATAGGAAGGAATTTCAAAAAATAAATAATCCCCAGTTTAAACCAATCTCTAAAATTTTTGCCTCGGAGGATGCTAGTTCTTAATTTTTTTCTTTGCTCCAGAATATCTTGAATGACGACTGTTTTGTAAAATATTAATAACGACAGAAACCTTCACATTTAGAATCTAGTGTTAGATCAACCCATATTGGTTGTCTCTGGGAATAGCAAACGTTGTATAGGCCGAGTCAGCTGATAGCTTCCTACTTAGGAGTTAAGTATTACAACTATCACAGTCTTTGTGCGTACACTGAAATTAGTGAGTTATATAATTCTTCAATTATTATTTGTGCTTATATTATCAGCAAGCACTCTTATGCATAAACGCTGAGGAAACTTCATTTGTTGCTTTTTTTAGATTTTATTTAGTTTTGGTGTCTTGTTTGTTACAAATTAATAAATGTCCCCCTAAAAATATAGTGAATGATTCTGCATAGTATCGTTTTCTGAGAACAAACACTATCTAGATCAACTCTGGAAGACGGACAGCATCTGGTGCAGCCTGTGTTGATAGCGACCTGAAATGGGGCAGTATATCTAGAGATAAACGGACATCTGCCTCCAGCAGTTAAACTGTCCCCGTTAATCTGCAACATTACACCCGCTGAAGTGTTACCATCCTCCCCATTCTAATGGATGAAATAAACTGGTTGGATGAAATAAACTGGTTAAAGACCCAAATTAAAGGAAAGCATTTTAAAAAATGAACATGTCGAGCCAGCTGAGTTCAGGTTCCTTTAAAGGAAGGATTAGTAGAGAAGAGTATACTCAAATACGTAAGTTGGGCAGAGAAATAGAACTGGAGAAATGGTGCGTACGTCGCAGTTGGATGGCGTTTACTACGTCTGGCTGTTTTGGTGGAGGTAAAACGTTTACTGTAATTTAATTGCCACGGTGTTGTAGTAACTAGTCACAAACTTCTAATTGTTTGTTATTATATACATTAAGACTTTTTCTTACTGTCATTTGCTAGCAACTTCACACGGTGATGGTACGGAGTGAAGGCAGTGTCGATTCACTCCTGAAGGTCTTTAAGCAATTGTTATTTAGAAGTTTACTCACATTTAATTCATACAACTGTATTTCTGAAGAAGAATCGGGGAACCAAGAAACAGGTATAACTCAAACGGAGGTGACAGGTGACAGAATTTTAACCTTTGCCTGTCATCTCACTAACAAACAACAGTCATGATCTGACGATGTGATATAAATGTGTCTGTATTTCCTAAAATAATAATAATAATTGCAAACATTATAGCAATAAAAAATTAGTTACTTCGATTACTGCGACGATTTGATTATCAACATCATATACAACCTTACCAAAAAAGCAGTTTCTGGCGGAACGCAATAAAAATCAAATTACTTAATACCTATACTTTTACACATTAAAATACTTTCACTGTAATTTTTTATAAGCATAAAGTAGAAGCAGTAGTAAATTTAGTACGAGTAAGGAAAAAGTTAGGAGTCGGAAGTGATAAGACGCACTTGGCTTGAAGAATTTGGCAGTACTATTAAATGGCTATTAAACAGGATATTTAGCTGCACTTAAAAAATCTTTTTTTTTTTTTTTTTTTTGTTAAATTGTTTCCACTAAATTGTCACGGACGGATATATGTTTAAATACACAACATGAAATCTTTCTTTGAACATCAATGCAGCTTAAAGTAAATATGTTCGCACGAAACGAAACAGTCCGTGTCATAACACCTGATATTCCTACACCCACGCACGTGTCGTGTTCTACCTCTGACGTGATTTGTATCTACATTACGTATACTGTACTTATACCGTGCATTCTCAAGATCTCTACATGAATCAACAGACGACATACTAGTATATTCTAGTCTAAGGCAACGTTTGAAGATGGTTGTGATTATTTAGTTTCAGCTGTATCACGACTGAATGCAAACACTCCGAGCGGGACAGATGTACAGATTAGCATTCAGGGAGGTTTTTCAAGATTAAACGAACTTGCATGTTCATATAATATACTTTTTCTTTGTTGTCGTTTAATTTGCACAAAACACATTGAAGGTACATGACATCTCCGCATGCGCTGATTCTAGCAAGGGCTTTGTTGCAAAATAAAGTTATTTGACTGTGGGTAACGTAAGAGGTATCCAAGCCTTTTTTTTACTGAAATTTGTATCCTTCCATGGTCTGTTTAAAAACACTTGAAAGGAAATAATGTTACTAATAAACACGGATGGGAGCATAGAGCATATCACGGATAGTAAATAGTGTAATTCGTTTGTGACGTGTAATAACAAACGAGACATACACATTAGTTCAAACATTTGTCACATTACTCATTTCATGCGATCTTCATATGAAGTGAAAGTTTCCTATGTTGAAAGAGAATGGAATAGTATCAGGTGTATATCTTCTGCCATATTTACCGCTCCTCTATCAAACATTTTAAACTCTTGCCACCACAAGCACCATGATCTTTTTTCGGGAACACCAGCGTAAACAATATTCATGGTTATAGACGGATAATAACGATTTTATTTTGAAGATGCTCTCATCATCCCCTGAGGAAAATGGGATACTTAAAAAAAAAAAAAAAAAAAAAGAAAAAGAAAAAAACGGCTTCGAAATTCGCAGCGTGAATTAAACATGAAAGAGTGCAACATAAAGTGAAAACCTGCTTATTTTATAGATGAAACAGTTTAACTTAGCGTCCCAGAATCAAATAAGAAATAATCTTAATGTAAATTTGAATATATTGTACAATGATGTCAACAAGAACAAGAAAACCCGCAAGACTTTAATTCGTCTTCTATCATGATGTAGTAGCTCTAAGTGGGGACACAACAAAGGGTTTATCATTCACACGGGAAACATTGTTTAACCTGTTGTTCCCGAAACCAGATCATGGCGCTTGTAGTGCCAAAAGTTTAAAATGTTGGGGTGATGAGTGGTAAATATTGCTGAAGATATACGTCTGTTACTGTTCCATCCTTTTTCAACATAGGAAACTCTCACGTCATATGAAGATCGCACGAATCGAATAATGTGACGAATGTTAGAACTCTTATGTATGTCACATATGTTATTACACGTCACAAATGAATCACACTTTTACTATCC
Organism: Vandiemenella viatica; assembly: GCA_031002005.1. Classification (NCBI taxonomy): domain Eukaryota; kingdom Metazoa; phylum Arthropoda; class Insecta; order Orthoptera; family Morabidae; genus Vandiemenella; species Vandiemenella viatica. Next base: position 121,297,674 of record JARYHS010008075.1, on the reverse strand, counting down.
GTGATATGGACTATCATCTTATGTATTCATCTGTGTTTGTTAGTAACATTATTGGACTGTAGTGGATTTTTTAGCGGCCGCAAAATTAAAAGAAAGTTAAAAGTATCATTTGCTTCATTGGAAAATTTGGAAGGAATATGAAAGCTAAAGAGACAAAAACAAGGGGAGGGGGGAGGAACGAAGCGAGAAGCAGGTGTTGAGAAAACAAGAAAAGAGTGTAATGATATTTGTGGAGGAATGTAGTGCAGTAACGTTGCCATACAGAGTAAACAACGCGGCAAATACTTCATTGTGAGCTCGCTAGTATGAGGTATTTTAGTCTCACTAGTGAAACCAAGGATCAAAATCTTAAGCCGGGTACTCACTAGCGAGCTGCAAATGAAACCGAACGGATTCGGTAGCGAGGTTCTAGTGTGTACGCTCACTGTAAACACTTCGTTCCGAGAAGCAGTGTCTGTTCAGGACAGATTAGCTGTGACGCTGAGATACTTAGCTACTGGTGATTTACAAGTTTACAATAACTTTCGCGTTTCCAAACAAACCATAATCTCAATTGTCCTGAAGTGTGCCACGCGCTGATAAGCGCATTGAAATAATAAATTACGGTAATCCTTTATTTAATAATAATGTAATTTATTCTAAAAAATTCATACATAATTTTCTAAACTCATGTCTGATGAATACTCGCTATTGTTGCTGTACGGGGAGTATGGCGGGTTGTGCAGAGGAGTTTGTTGGTTTTGATTTGGGGAAGAAGTGGAAGGGCGAGCTATATCTCAATTTATAGTGGAGGAAGAAGCTGAAAGGCGTGGAGCTTGTGTAGTGGAGCAATAACCACAATTTTTTATGGAGTAGTAATGTCCTTGATAGCACGCATAATCATCTGAAATATTTCATGTTAAATTGAATTTTTTGTGTCCCTTGAATATTTTTTTCATTTTTTCCAGTATAAAATCAAAGAAAGACCTTAGTTCCGTATCCTGTTTCGGTTTATCTGCCGCATTTTTCAGTATTCCGGAAGCCTCTTTCAGTTTTTGTAATTTGGGATCTGGTTTTAGATTTTTGTTAAATGGTTCACGTAGTGCAGCGTCACTGTCAGTTTTTGAGTTACCGTCCAACTACATATAAAATATTTTGTTTATTAATGATAGTAATCCTTGTCATTGGGGTTCCTTAGGACACTGTTTTCGTTGTAGGTGTCTATCTTTTTTTTAATTGCTTAACGTCTCTTAACAGCGACGTCTTTAGAGACGTTAAAGGATAGAGGGCAAGGAATGGGAAGGAATTCAGCCATGGCCTTTTGAAGGAAGCATCCCGGCATTTGCCTGGAATGATTTGGGAAACCATGGAAAACCTAAATCTGTATGCCCGGACGGGGATTCGAACCGCCGTCCTCCCGAATGCGAGGCCAGAATGCTAACCGTTACAGCACCACGCTCGGCAGGTGTCTATCAACTGAACATTTATGTTCTGTGCATTCACTCATGACGCTGGTAGGTTCGCAGCGTGCAACAACCTTCACACTCGACGTCCACGAACGCACGGTGAGCGCCCATGGAATCGCAGCAAAAACCGACAATCGTTGGCTCGCTGCGAAGGCAAAGCGATCCGCTCGAAATCCACATACACACTAACGTATTTCGTAGCAGTAACGTGCAACGGTAGCAGTTACAGCTCGCTAGTGAGTACGTGGCTTCAGCGAGAGCAACGGCAAGAGATATACTTCATGTATATATCTAAAACATTCCGCACCTTTTCATATCAGTCACAAATTACAACTATAAAGCAATTCGCTATTTTAACTGATACTCAGAACGGCTGCTACTGTAATAAGTTATAGTATTTTTGACAGTATTATCACGCTTACTTTAAGCAGAATTATGTAAATCAGTATGATCCATTAACCTGGAATAGATTTCTAAAATTGTTGTATAGATTTTATAGTAATGGATTTCAGTACTATTTAAGGAATTTTGATGCTGTTAAAGGCTTATTTTAGGATTGAAGTCAGGGTATTCATTACCACACTCATTCCGCAGGAGTGTAAAATCGATGATGAAGATGCTATTAAAGTTCAGTAGTCAATTTGACGTGCAAGGAAAATGTTTATTAAACAGATCAGGTATTAATCATGTGAATTGACGTCTCACCCAGTAACTATGTTAATGAAAGAAGCGTTCTTAACGTTTCTGTTAAATATTTCCGTGCAACTTAGATTTTTTAGTCGTTCTGATCATTGTAGGAACATTTAATCTTTTGGACACATTAATTTGAAGTATATTTAAGATGGTTTGTTCACATTGTTATAGGAGCAATGAAAAATGTTTGTTTAGTCACAAACTGAGTTGCTGAGAGTTTGTTTAAGCACTCTAAAATTATTTTCATAACTAAATCTAGGTAAGTCCCCAGTGTCAACTAGACAATTAGAATCTGTGAAGTTTCAGTGGATTTACTTGATATAAATTTCAATATCTAATGTTTATTTTAAACACCATAAAAGGTACAGCCAACATTAAGTGGTTGTGTAAGACACTGGTAGACGCCATGGACAGAACTAGAGAATTAGATCCGAATTTGTGTGTGCTCCATGGGTACCACAGTAGAAATGAGGTATATTAATGACGCCATTAAACCTCTACAAAACTACACTGCTAGTTTCTGAGGAGAAAGGATTTTCTGTTCCGTAGGTTGCAGGATGCTCTCAGCCGACCTTGCAGTGACGGCGAGAAAGCTTTTGTGGCTGCGCCGCTGGATGTGCGCGGTGACGTCAAAGCGCCACTGCTTGCGTGCCACTGTCGTGTTCCGAGCACACACCAGCATTCCACTCTGCTGCCCTACAGGCTTCAGCATTACCTCAACACGCTCCCATATACTCCATTCAGTGTATAGTAACTGGACAATCTCCATCCAGTGCTGTAAGTAAAATCAATAGACAACGCACTCAATTACGAGTTCTCCCCCTGATGCTGCCATTTTAAATAGTCCACTTCTAAGGGTGTTTCCCTTGTCAACTTAGTTCACGGAATGAAAAGTACCTACTTAAAAATTCCATTACCTGTGCTCATCTATTATCACGTGTAGCCACCGATATCGTAGTCCCTTTGCGAGTGTTCAATCTATTAATGGCTTATGTATCGCTAATTTGCGACGACTCTTAGTTGATATTTACACATTAATGTCCTTTGAGTCACAAATTATACTTTTTTGAAGCAAATAGTAAAATACACAATTATGGCACTAGAAGTAAAAATGATCTTCACAAGAATTACAAGTCATTGTCATTTGTTCAAAAAGGGGTCCGATATTTAGGGATACATATCTTCAATAAGCTCCCAACACATATTAAATGTCTAGCAGATGATAAAAAAAAAAAAAAAAAAAAAAAAAAAAAAAAAAAAAACAGGAAAAGATTGAAAGAATTTTAATTGACAACTCCTTCTACTCTGTCGAAGAATTTATTTCTAAGGTATCTAAAAAATAACTGCCAGTAACTTCTGTAAATTTTGTTTACATAAAAAATTTACTATGTATGCTATGACTGTACATCTTCTGGTGTATGTATTATTTTGTTATGGAATTTTTTAATGTACCATGTATGTTATGACTGTACATCTTCTGGTGTATGTATTATTTTGTAATGGAATTGTTTAATGTACCATGTATGCTATGACTGTACATGTAGTGGTGTACTTATTATTTTGTTATGCAACTATTTATCTGTAAATTGACAACATTCCACATCCCACAGAGCCAGTCTCTTATATTCCGATCAATGGAAAATGAATGCATTGTATTTGATTGTATAATGAGCTGCCGATCCAATGATATTTTTTGTATATTTTCACGACATAATAGATATCGCAGCACGCTGAGAAGGATGAATTGACACTCACTCTGTTAGACACTGGTTATGCGATACTTAAGTGTTTGAAGTTACGTTAAGGTTAGCGTTGTTAGTACACTAATCACGACCAACAGTATGCTATTAAATAGTTCCTTTTATTAACGAATAATACAGTTCTTTAACTGACAGTTCACTGATCTGCGTAAATGAAATAAATCATAAACGAATCTATGTGAACCAGAGTTATGCGCATCTCTTACACTACTGCCAACTGTTTAGAACAAAACCACCAACTTAAACGCTACACCACCCAAAGGCTAAACACATTACTCATACTCTCGAACGTTGTTTATAATGAGATTACACAGATTAGATGAATTTATACACAAGGGTTTATTTCATAAATGATTGGAGAAATTATAACGTAACAGTTCCCACCTTTTTTTATATTTTTCTTGGATATTTACGTCGCCGTGATGATGTGGTAGGTAAAATAGAAAGAAAAATTAGGGGTAACGGAAGAAAAGGAAATCGAACAGACATAAATGAAGAAACTGAATATTCTAACCGAGCATCGAAAGTGCATCCTTCCAAATGCCAATCAGAATAGTAACTATTCACCCTCCAAACTAGGCAGTTTCCATTGGGCTTCAAAAGTTATTTATCTGTGCTTTTACAAAAACATTTGTATTATGAGAGCAGCATTAAAGAACCTAGAATAACAATAGCCTGATATATTTAATATCTAGAGAAAAATAAGAAGTTTTTCTTTACTTCTTATGAATTACAGCTACCTGACGCATACATACGTTGACTACAATGTTCTTATGCTACATATTTGACAGTTAGTTTAATATTCACATGTTTCCCAAAAGTGTAAAACATAAGTTTAAACAATAAGGCAAGGGAAAAAAGAGTATTTTGATTTTATTAACTGGGTCAACTGTAAACAAAGTGAATAATAGCTTCAGACAGGAAGTCGTTTCAGATAAAGCTGTATAATAATAATAATTTCGTGTGGTAGTAATGACCTCGTGACAATGTTTCTATTGGCTGAGCATCCGCCCCTGTCGTAGCCGCCTTAACCTAACCCGGTAGATCTATCAGTTATAGGGGACCTACAGTTTAACTTGGAATGCGAACCATGGAAGCGTTCTGGCGTACGCGTACTTCATATCACGCAGCAAGCGATGCTAGAGGCGAAGGTCGGGTTAAGGGCCTCTGGAAATCTCCGCCGAGACGGGGATACGAACCGTAGATCTTTTGATCTCCAGTCAGACGCCTTAACCACTGAGCCACCAGACCGCTCATGAAGCTCTTTAAGGACTACTCATTCAAATCTTCTCCCCGTTTGCCAAAGTGAAGATCACCGACTTCACATCCATCAACAAATACAGTATGTTGCAGTTTATCTACTCTATGCTTCAGACTGGGTCTAGAGTGAAGCTACGGTCTTTCAGTACAGTGGGTGTAGTACACTCGGTCTTCATACACGTTATAAGTGTGTCTATGTATTTTCTAATAGTTCTAAACTACAATCTCGGTTTCCACACTTCAAACAAAACTTTTAAAAAATATGATACTGTCGGATCAAATTAAACATCCTAAATCTGTATTATATACGCAATCTATAACTATATATCTATAAATGAGAAAACGAGAAAGTTCGGATGTGTGTTTGGATGTACTACGTCTGGAATCTATAACGCCATAATAACTCAACATATTTAAATGAAATTTGGCATGAAGTCAGTTAATTGCGTGCGAAGTGACATAGGATAAATTTTATCCCGCAAAAACGCATAGTTCTTTTAGAAATTGCCATTAATATCAATTCGCAAACAACAAAGAGTTTCCTACTTCGTAGACAGCCGTGCAACGTTTACTCTTTGATTTTTACATAAATCGCAAACACTGCTTTTCAGAAATAAAAGTGAAAACCTTCTTACATATGCAAGTTTGTGTTTAGTTTAAAAGCCATAAAACCGATGCACTTGACAAACAATAGTTTGGAAGCAGGAATTATAAATATGTACTTAACCTTAAATTAAAAAAGGTTGGTACTATTGTTAAGTTCGTAAAGAGATTTTTTCATTTGCGTACATAAAATAGTATGACATTTCAAATATTGCACCATAATTTCGATCGTAATACACTAAATGTGAAAAATCAGAGCTTGGAAAAAAAAAAAAACGTAAAATGCTATGATTATACCAGCACGAAAGTCGATTTACTAAAAGTGCAAAATGCCGGTGCTCGAAATGTCGTATTTATAAAAATGTTACGGATTCCATTCTATCTCGGTTTAATTTATTTCCTGTGTGTCTTCTTTTTTTCAACTATAAATTCTCTGTAATATTACAAATTATTAACTAACCCTTTTTTGTTCAAAATTTTTGTATAAATCAGTACAAATAGTAGACTATGATTTAGGAAACAGTGCTTTTTACTTACTGTTCAATTTCTACAAATATCTAATAAATCCGGTTCAAGTTTACTTTCGCGATACACGACGATGCTAACTTAGGATAAAATAATTGTTTCAATGCGCGTGTGGTTGAGGTTTTGAATTTGTAGCGCCAATATTAGTGGAGATTGTGGTTACATTGATATTCAGCCTGGACCATAATGAAAACTGAATCTTTTTGTCACAGCCAATGGCATGAGAAATTTATTTATCAGTTATTTAAGCAAATATCATAAGCACTATGTCATGTTGTGACGTTATGTATCGCCACGTAAACTACTCCAGTAAATCCTTCACTTAAAACGAATGTAGTCTATTCAATGGCATAACGTAGAGACTTAATGTTTCATGAAGCAATATTGCAAGTCGTTTACAAAGCGATACACCTCATTTACACGGAGCCTATGAAAGCTGCTTATTTATTACTAATAATAACTAAATGACTTCTGCCTTATACTGTAACAAAAACATTCTGGTCCAGGAAGCATTTCAACCTAACCACTATCTCTGCTAATATTGCCGCTACGAAATCAAACGTTATGAACACACCTCAACACATTAAATGCATTGGTACTGGATTTCGAATAGTAACAGAATTTTCTATATCAAGATTCCTAATTAGTGTAGCATAAATTACTATCACAATTAATTTCATTATACGCCCTACTAAATCACGAGCAGTAACAGTCACTTTATCGCGATGTAAGCTTGATCAGCAATATTAACAAAAATTGTCTTAGAGTTGTAGAGAATTATGAACTTTCCGTTGTACACTGTAATTTACAAGCATTTTAGTATAAATTTTTTAATTACGTAACTGCAATAATGAATGTAGTTTCATATGTATTCAGTATTTATTTTCCTGCGATCTGAAATAATAGTTCACGTTACTAATGTATTAATTGGCGAGTGATAGAAGCTTTGATTTTCTAGCGGTATTATTAGCGGAGTTTGTCACTTTGTTGAAATGCAGCCTGGACCAAAATGAGAACAGAAACATTATTAATAGTTTAAGCTTCTTTCACGAGCACCATTTTAGTGACGTCATCTATCGCTTTATAATGATATTGTATCAAAAGATATACAGGGTGTTACAAAAACGAACGGCCAAACTTTCAGGAAACATTCCTCACACACAAACAAAGAAAATATGTTATGTGGACATGTGTACGGAAACGCTTACTTTCCATGTTAGACTCATTTTATTACTTCTCTTCAAATCACATTAAACATGGAATGGAAACACACAGCAACAGAACGTACCAGCGTGACTTCAAACACTTTGTTACAGGAAATGTTCAAAATGTCCTCCGTTAGCGAGGATACATGCATCCACCCTCCGTCGCATGGAATCCCTGATGCGCTGATGCAGCCCTGGAGAATGGCGTATTGTATCACAGCCGTCCACAATATGAGCTCTAACATGGATAGTAAGCGTTTCCGGACACATGTCCACATAACATATTTTATTTGTTTGTGTGTGAGGAATGTTTCCTGAAAGTTTGGCCGTACCTTTTTGTAACACCCTGTATAATAAGCTTGGATGATTTAGCAGAACACACGGCATTGCTCGAAGTAAATTTTTGAAATTTATAAATGTTTTATTCATATTATGGACAAGCCGAGTGGTGATTTGCCTGTAGACATTCAATTCTGTTTGCAGATTCAGAAACCTATTATGAATAAAGAATCTATTACTACTTTAACATTGTAATTTATATTTCAGAGAAGAATTAATGGATCGAAACTAACAAACTATAGTATACTGATCTACATGCAGTCAACTGTTTTCACAGATAGAGAAACGAACATTAACACTGAACATTATGAATAAAAGAATCAATTATTACCATAATACCTAAATTTCTGATTTAAAACAGAATTAATTGATGGAACCCACATATCTTCAAAACAAAATGAATTTTCAGAGAGCAAATTAAGTTCACTTTAAAAAAAAAAAAAAGATTAGTAATTTTCAGATTTTCAGCGCAAATCAAAATATACATTTTTAGTTTCGCAATTTTTTAACGAGATCAACGTCCTTGGGCCACTTAGGTATTTATTTGCTCTTTGAATGTAAGTAAATTTTTTGGATATTTAGTCGCTTCCATCATATTTTGACGTTTTGAGTTTCCATTAATTAAAACTATATTAATTTTTATTCGCAAGTCTTGAAATTAGTAATTTTAAGAGATGCCGGGTAAACTAAATTCAAATCTTTCAATGAAATGTAAGAAAACTACTGGCTGTGAAAAAAGCCAAAACCCAGGAACAAATCCTCTAGCAGAGCTGCACAGGGTTGAGCACTTAGCACGTATTGCGGCTTCTGGAGATGTTGAATTGCTGGAGCAGTCACAAGTTGGGCGACAACACCAAAATGAACACTTGGTGTCTGGAAGATCACACCGGGAAAATCGCGAGCTCGGTGCTAAGAGCAAGCGGATTGGCAATCGATCTCAAAAGCTTCTGAAACACCGAAGCAAACAAAAAGACGGCAATAACAATACGTCACATATTTGGCATTGCAACGAGTTGCTGAAACACCAGAACAAACGCGAGCTCATTTATAATGTTTTCCCGAGCATTCAACTAAATATTATAAATGACGAAAACTGGTTATGTGAGACAATACTTGTCCCGAAAAATGATTCTGGAGCAAATAATATATATATATATTAGAGGAAATAGTCGGGGAAGTGACAACACACTCTTCCATCGATACAGTAATGTTAACTGACGATGCTGCTACCTACCCCGTCGAGTTTTCAAATTCCTTCGAGTTATCTGCGCTATCGTCCCATAAACTCGAGCTTAAGGTTGGCACTCGAGTTCTCCTGATGCGTAATCTCGGCCCCCCCCCCTCCCCTCAAGGTATTGCAATGGCACCAGATTACACATCACAGAACTAGGAAGAAACATTGTGAAGGCGACAATTCTTACCGGTGCATTTAATGTGGAAGCCGTTATAATTCCGCGTATCTCAATTATTCCCAGTAATATTCCCTTTGAATTTAAAACATTACAGTTCCCATTAAAAATTTCATTTTCAGTGACAATTAATAAATTGCAAGGTCAAACGTTGAAATTGGTGGGAATACACTTGAATACTCACTGCTTTTCCTTTGGTCAATTATATGTTGCCTGCTCGCGGGTATCGAGTGCAAAAAATTTACATGTTTTTTCAGAAAATAACAAGTCCTACAATATATGTACCGATGTATTAAACTGAAAATACTACTAACATACAGAATATTTTTATTGTTTTAAAATTTCGATGAAGTTGTTTGGAACAAATACATTTTTGTTATTTTATTGCAGTATTTATTACTACTATCACCAATAAAAATAGTTCTAAAATTAATTGTATGGTCGTATTGACCTGGTGGCAAGGCTTCATTACGTCTACGCAATCAGCCCCTTTCGTAGGCGCTTAACCTAACGCAGTAATCCTACTGGGCATAGAGGACCTAAGTTCAACGTGGAATCAGAACCACGTGAGCATTCTGGCGTACTTCACTTCACACAACAACCTGTGACAGAGGTGAAGGTCGAGCTAAGGACCTATGAAAATCCTCTGCGAGACTGGGATTCAAGCTGGGGACTTTTCCATGTCCAGTTGGACGCCCTAACCACTGAGCGACCAGACCTCTCAACAAAATCTTATATTACAACACTCTTCCACGCGGACGAAGTCGCGGGTAACTGCTAGTAATATTATAAATGTGGAATTAAGTTTCTGTCTTTTTATTACGTTTTGACGATTAAATGGCTGTACCGATATTGCTGAAATTTGTCAAGAAATTCTGTAGTAAAGGCACAGAACAATTTTTTCGGTATGGTTAACAGTTGTAGTCACGAAATTTTGAGAACTTATCGAATGGTGACAGAAATCTGTTGGAAACTGATTCTCATCAAGAGACAGGTTCGATGGTAGAATGATATAGTGATAGCTTTTCTGTCATATTATGCCGACTCGGTGTTGTTTGGGACCAATCCTTCGCAGGCCCGCCGCTAGCTGTTTCAGCGCCCACGTGCAATACCCGTTATGCCGCCCCCTGTCTAACTACAGCCAGTGCGAACCGGGTCAAAATACTGTTGAGATTGCCGCCCCTTCGAACATTATTTGCCGCCCCCATTGTTGCCATTCCGAGTGTCGCCGGCCGCCCGAAGCAGCAGTTGAGCTAAAAAAATAAAATAAAAAAGGTCGTCCACTACATAATACGCCGCAAATTTCGTCGCGGTGACAATGGAGTGGCAACTATCGCGGGGCGGCGACTTGTCGATCCCTCGTTTTGCCGCCCCCTCGATGTGCCGCCCGCGTGCGGTGCACGCCTCGCACGCCCGCTTATGGCGGCCCTGATCCTTCGTTACCAACAACTTTTTATATTGAGGTCTGGCCACGAAATTCTTAATCCACGCGTACAAAGTCGCGGGTATCAGCTAGTATGAAATATGTTATAGTCTCTACGCTCCCACAGTTCAATAGTGCCAATACTATCACAACGTCGTCTACTGAAAAGCAAAGGGAACAATTTAAAAAATTTCGAAAAAAAATTTAAAATGCCTGTAAAGTATACTGTGCCGTATTAAGGAGGGATAAGGTATTGTGGTTTTACATAAACAAAAAACGTAGGTCGGCAACCTGATGCTAATAACCAAGCTCTTGAATCTTGCTATTAACATTCATTTAATTCTTTATCAGCCAGCTTTGCGTGTGGCCTTGCAAACTAACGTCACGAACGGCGACAATCAACTAAACAGACGAACGTTGAGTATAAACTCATTTCATTTTTGGCTTTCGCTCAAACAATGCAATAAGTTCAACAGTCGTCTTCTTTTTCAAATTCCGCAAAAGTTATGAACAGTTAACAAAAGTTAGATTGTTAATTAGACCACAATAATTTCAGAATTGTTTCACAACGTTGTTATTGATTGTTGTTCACCAATCTACATGATTAATTTCTCTACACCTAAATTACTGAATGAAAAAATATATGAACTGTATTTTTTTTAATAGTAAGTTGTGGTGCCATTGAACAAAAATATAAGAAGTATGGAACTAATTATTTTAAGAAGTTTTAAAAGCCAATATCCGTAAAGAAAATACTCCAGGTAGTTTTAGACATTAAATTCGTATGAACTGAATACATTGCGATTGTGATTGATCTTGGCGAGGATCAACGGTTAGCAGCATCGAACGATCAATACGAATAATTAATGTCAAATTAATGAAAGTTATTCCCCACTGCCGATGTGAACTAGTGGCCAATATAAGTAAAATTAATCACATACAGCGATTGCATGGATAAATATACCTGAAGGCATAGTTTATGCAATATAACCACCGTTACGATGTCGAATCGGACCGACAAAGGATAACTGGGACCAAAAATTGTTACATAAAATTTCGAACTTTATAAAGCGTTTCGTGTGAGAATATTGACAAAGGCTATTATTTAAACGGAACTTTAATGCGCTTTAGCGTCATTCATCAAGCTTTTAAAATTGCAGGTTGAATCGGTCGAGTGAAATTTATTACCCTAGAGTCTTCATCAATTGCGGTGCTTATCAGGTATCAAACGAGTACATTTTAATTCGCTTTTATTGCAGAAACAAAATTAAAATTAACATCATACTCTTTACCGAAGATTTCGAAGGCATATTAATATGCAAAAATTATGCAGAATCCTGTTAGCTTCATTACGAGTAACACTGCCTGGGGTGGATGCGCAACATTTCATAAGGGAGGCAGAAAATTCTAGACGCAAACGTAGGACGCCGCTACCAGTTTCCAGAACACCAAACAATGGCTCAAACAATCACCAACAATTAGAAACAATTAGTTATAAATGGAAATATTCTTAAACTAAATAATGAATTATGTACAAACTTCTAACCCTAGATTGAACAAAATAACGATTACAATATATCCAAAAAATGCTCAGCATGCAGGGATAACGTAACTTATTACTAGCTTTCAATTAACATGCCAGGTATCGCAATCTTTTTAGATAATTTGTAAAGTCTGGCATACTCATTCAATGGTTTCTAGTAATATGCGAACCACGATACTACACATTTCCCAAATAACTTCACGTCATTACAATGAATGAACTATTCTCTTCATTTTTCGCAATGCTAATTATTTAAATAAGTAGAAATGAGTGGGATACTGGATTATAGTTACGTCACAAAGCGTCAGGTTATCCGAAAACATAAAGATGTGCTCAGATGTCTACTACTGCATACGTGTTGTATTCCGATGGAGGCCTGTAGTCATCTGACATCATGAATGCGTTCTACAATTTCATCCAGAATTCCTCTATACAACTTATTTCGCTGAAGCCGATGAGGGTATTAATAAATGTTTGGAACATTTTTTTATCTATAATCTAGCGTAACTTCAAAAAGAGATTACGACGTCACAAATTGAAACCATCGATTCTAATTTAAAATGTGAAGTACAACTCACCACGCTTCGCCGCCTTGTCATATAATGTTTATTTTTACATTATCTGTTGTTAGCCGTCACCATCTCCATATTTACTTCACTTGTTCGATGTTGTTCACTTACGTCTCCGTGGCGGTCGTAAATAAAAAAGAACGAACCTTACGCTTCATCAGTGGTGACTTTGTAGCCTGACTTCAAGTATTTCATCATCCTCCTGAAAGATGCAAGCTACCAATAATCCAGAGTTTTAGATTTGTTGTTCGACGCATATATTTCATAAAGTTTCTGGTTATTAGGATAATAGACTTGTATTACAAAAGTTTTCTCAGAAGACAACGACCACGCTGGGGAATTACCAGATAAAATTCCTAATGTTTGTAAACTTTTCTCTAAATAATCTAGTTACCTTGAGCACTTGTAAAAATGTTTTATACACTTCAACAATTGATTTTTATCTTGAATTTAGCCTCAACGTTGTACAAATTTAGCTTTCTGCTCTTTCTGTAAAACAGTTCCTTCTCTGAAGCTACAATTAACACTCAATTACTTAACGGCTAAGACAGATGAAAAATGAACAATAATAACTAATACACGGCATGGCTGAAACTAACTAAAATTAGGTGGTTACCACTGGGCCGCAATATTATAACTCATCAGCGATCAAAAAACACTGTCTAGCCCTCTCAAAAAATTCTTAACAGAATTGCGGCGACAGAAATTGTCATGAGGCAGTACTTCAGATAATACTTATTCGCCAAAATCCAACACACCTTACAAACAGACGTTACAAAAGCATCTCAGAATTGAAGTAGATTGAGCTGGGATTTTGTAGCAGAGGCGCATGGTTCGTTTGAATCGGCAAACAGGAGAACATCAACATTCATTTTCGATGGCTTATGGCTTTACGCCCCGTCGACATAGAGCTCATCAGAGTAAAGTTTTGAATGCGACGAAATGATACGTTCATGAAGTTCTTTGGGTCGAAATAACAGGAGATGTAGGAATTAGAGAAATATGGTACTGATGCTTACATGAATTCTTTGTTTTCTTTGTCCCCTGGTTCCACAGAGTAGATATCAATTTTGGTGCAAAGCACCCTCTACCGTTAGTGAATTTCAAGGTATAGATGCAGTTCGCCGTAATGTATCAAACCTCCGAGTTGGGGAAGCTAATGACTAACGAGGAAACTAAGTCAATTAGCGACACTAATTTACAAGTCTACGACAAAACAACCAACAGTATGTCTCTGAAACACATGGACGATGTTACAGCTAATTAACAATAAAGGCTTGAAAACAAATTGGAATATTTTGTAGTCTGAAAGCTCCTTAAAAGGTGCTCCATGCACTGTAAAATAAATTCCGACGTTGTTTTTGGTGGTTGGCTACTACTGTAGAGGCCCTCTATAACTGCGCTAGAGTAGCGTCTAGAGCACGTGATGGAAACCTTCCTCGAGGGAGAGTTCCTCAGCAGGTCCGAGATAACAAAAGAACAAAATGCGCTCAGACCTTCTTTGTCATGTAGATCAGCCAACTCGAGCTCTGCTGAAAGATGCATTCTGAATCACAAAGCCCGGAATGGTTGATTGCGCGCCGTCCCTCGATGCAGCGACAGAATGGACGCAGTACACAACACGACTACTCTCTCGGAGACGAACTGCGGTAGTTAATGGCCAGTTGAACGTTAGCGAGTGACATGCAGGACGCGTGAGGCGGCCGAGCGCTGGCACATGCATCTCAGTTCTAATTATCTCGCCAGACAAAAAAGTCCAGTCTGCAGGGTATTACCTGAATACATTATGCAAATTCACCCCGCGGCACAAGAAACGGAATTGGTGCCACATTCAAAAGATGAAATGCATTTCTTGCGTTAAAGGTTCCTAAAGAAACATTGACCCAGTTCCTCGAAATGTGTAACATTATCACTAACCCACAATCATTTTAATATCAATTTAATATTATTATTATTAATATCGAATTATGTACTAATTAATAAGCTTGTGAAATGTACGGTAAACTTGTTCCAGTGTAAGATAAGTGTCTTAAAAGTTGCGTCAGTGAATGTTATTAATTAAAAGCAATAATAACTCGACCAGAACATTGAGTTTTTCCTTTGCAGACAATGTAAAAATACCTCCCAATTTGTTTATCCGAGCTAATGGCTTGTATGTGTTGAAGGAGAAGGATTTGCGTCGATCTCCTGTAAACAACACGCCGTAACCCACTAACGGAGTGGTTAGCTAACACAATTGGCTGACCATTTTAAAGGATAATTGGTAGCTCGCAAATGGTACTAGCACATTGGAAACCCTGTACATTGACTTCATGTTTCATATAAATTTTTGTGTAGCGGAAAATCTCATTGAACGTTTAATGAAAAACTACTTTTAGTTCCCTATATCTGATGACGATTCTATTGTTTCGTATAACTGTACACATCCAATAAAAATATCTTCACAGTTCAGATGAGCTACAATAAAATATAAAACAGTCAGCTGAAATACGAATTAATTGTTGTGACTGTATCAAAAAAATAAATTCTCTTTGTTATAGCTTACATTTGGGCGAACCTGTCAGAATAGCTTACAAGTAGTACTAATAATACTAATATTCTCGTCGCGAAGGAATTTGAGGTGTCTGTTAGGAAAAATCCAAAATAGTCGTTTAGGCAACTTTCAAACTAAAAATTGCTGGCACTCGTCATTATTGTGTTCTGAAAACAGTTCAGAGTATCTCTTCAAAGCAGTGAGACTGTATAGTCACTGCAGCCATTAAATGGCTGATATCCTAACATAGTATCCAAAATATTTATCTTCGGTGTAGAGAGTCGTTATTAAAACCGCAACAGCGATACTAAAGCGACTGAGACTTGCTCTAACAAGTTAATTGCTGATATTAATCATAACTGTCACCTGACACCAAAAACATTTTAGTGGTAAACCAGGACCTCGAAAATTATATTTGAAATCTTAATTATATGAATGAAAGAGGAAAAATTACCTCAATTGGATTTAACTCATATTGGTAGCTGTTTCCTTTGTATGTTGCCTGTTAGAACGCTGCAAAATATTTACTAAACCCTTCCAGGTGTTCCAAGCGCTCCCATCGGAGAAGCTATCTCTCTATACGTCTTCTCTGGGTAGAGTACCTACTCCATGTTTCAATACGTAGAAAAACTGATTGTATGACACTTTTATATGCAACCAAAGAATGCCAGAATTATTCGTTTAATCTTGTTCCAAGAAGAATGTTTTTGTAATCTGTTTTGCATAATTATCTCGTTTAATCTAGAGAAATTTTCGTTGGCTGTAACTGCTTTGGTATACTACTCCTTCGCAGTTTGTTACTTATTGGAACCGGCTTTCTATCGGACGGTTGGTACAGTACATCATGCCTATGAAATGAACGTTTGTTTGTTGTACACCGTAGACTTAGTATAGCAGTGCTTTAACGCACGCAGTAAAACTGGCAGATAAACTGACGATTCACGTACGTTGCAAGATTACAAATAGCTGTCCATAAGTCTGTACTTCTATAAATCTATTAGACGACTGCATCCGACTGCCCCTATCTCCAGTTATCACGCAAAAATTACTGAAACAAATGAGATGGGGTTTTTGTAGTTTGAGAGCTTATGGTCGTGATTAAAATGATTCAAGGTAACCAGGGAACGTAACAGAAAATAATTATTTGTTCCAACCGAGAACAGACAGGCGCCAAAGATCACTTTGCATGCCGGATGACCACTTCTTTATGAGATACACAACAAAGATCACACTACATTACACCCCACCCTTTGGATTCTGTTAGTATTGTTTCTTGACTAAATAATTTGAGATATTCATTTTGTTCAGTTTTCTGAAATATAGTACAGCATAGTGAAATGATGAAGAACTATTGCAAGTCAAGAAAAGAAATGAATGCACGAGATTATTTTTCGTGGTCCTTAGATGGCCTATATCGAAGAGAAGAAGAAGTACGTTATAAAGCACGTGAAAAGTTAAACAAACCACTATATCAAAGATTAAAACTACACTGATTGTAACTAAATTGTGGAATTTAATTTATGATAAACATTACAAATGTATTACACTACAAACGTTTATCTTTTGCTAATAGAAGAAAAACCAAAGGCAATTGCGTTATTACGCACACCAAGGTCCGCTCGAGCGAAACAGCTGGAAAATGTCGATAAATGTATTTTATTTCTCGGTACCCGCACCTGGGACTGGGCAGATTCTCCTTGCTGCGACTGCTGTGATATTTCACATACTGTATCGCGCATTGTGCAGGATTGCCCACTGCGTGCCATTCCTTCTAGTCTGGAAGACTTAAAATTTGGCTACGCCTGAGGCGGTGGCCTGGTTGGAGCCCCTCGACGTCACGTTGTAGTGGTTGTGAATGGAGATCCTGTCTCAGTGGACGGCTGCGAGCATCGTACTCCGAACTATGTGTATATATGTGTGTTTATTTTGAAACAAGGTTGTTCAGTGATTATAGTATAATTGCTGTTGAGTGTTGTAAATGTCATATAGCATCATACGCAAAATAAAAAATAAAATAACTTCTCAGTATGCGATTAATAAATACGATCTTTGTATAACTTACGGTAAGTCGAAATCGACACCACTAATAGTCTCCTGATGCGGAAACCTTCAGAAAAACTAATGAACGTTGGAATGAAATCTTCTGCCAGTGAAGTTCTTAAATTACTGTGCCTTTTGGAAGAACCTATTGTTAAAAAGATTTCTAGTTTAAGCCTCATCTAAATTTATCGTCATAACACCTGACAGGCACTAACGGCTAAGCAACTGATTGTTTTATGTAGGACTTCTAAAAACCCCTGCGCCGGTAAAAGTAGTCCCACATTTACGAATAACCTGGTCATAAAAGTTCATGATGACGAATCATTGTTGCCGTACTCGCTAAACCAATCACGGCATAAATATCTATTTTTTGCCTGCTGACGTTTCTATAGTTCAGAAGCATTATTCTTATTCACTTATTTAAGGTAACGTCACTTTTATTTTTTATTTATTTTCTTATCATGAAACTGCGAAAGGGCTGAATATTGCAATATACCGTGAAAGTAGGTTTCTGTTGAAGCCAAATCAAGTGCGCCGAGCGTTACTGAAAATATTTTTACCAAATTTTCACAGCTAATTCGTGTGTCACTTTCGGTACGCGATTGACATCTGACTTGTGGAATGGCCGTATTGAGCTTGAAGCACTGTCTCTAAATCAACGAAAGAACTGCAGTTATTTTTTACTTTTTTTTTACAAATCCTAAAACTGTAGAAAGTATTCACCACTGACAGCCAACAGGCAACATTCCATTACGGACTAAAAACAGCAAACAGAAAATTTTCGTAGGCTTCCTCTCAGTTTTTCCATCGAGATGATACTACATCTACAGTATTGTTAGTGGCCAAACTACGCAAAAATCATTATTCGAAGCCGTTTGGGAGATCGATTCGTTGTTAGTAGTGTCTCATTACCTCATTGCACAGTTGCGGGTACAAAGCAAATGAGAGTGAAGCTCGGATTTAACCTCGCCGTCATTCCTGCCTACTATCCGTAAGATTTCTGTTGTCGTCTGATGCTTCTGATTACCAGGATTTTTCGTGAAATTCCCCGTTATTCCTGCACACTGTCATGCAGTACAAAAAAAAACCCGGAAAAACGGCTGTATAATCAAGATTATTTTTTAAAATAAGTGTTTATGGAACTTTCAATAAGGTTGAGAGAATTTCCTGTCGGTCTGTCTGCTACATTGAACGCGATTCACGTAAACACTTTGGACAGATATTCATCAGTGTTTGAACAATATATATTACACGGTACCCGGAATAAAATAGGGTGCATTCGTTTGATACAAAATCGAGAATCTGAGAAATTAAGAAAATTGTGTGCAGTTACTTGTTTCCCTTTGTTATCATTATTGCCAGACGATAAAGAAAAGTTGATTCTCGCAGACGAAACCTTTGTAGGAATACGATATAAAACTGTCCAATTCGTCGTAGTGCCGTATTGAAAAACACATTTTTCCTGCGTGCTGCTTAATATTGTAACATCACTTGATCACAATTTTGGAATAATAACAAGTGTTAACAAATTCAGAATTTGTAATCATACGATTTAAACATTTATGGCTTTGATTACCAAACTCGGATCATCAAGCATTACTTACGACTTCACCTGCTCAGTTTCCAAAAACATTCACAACGCATCTACTTTACAAAAGCCAAGATAAAACTTCTATTTAAGAGAGAAGTAAGATATAATGTAATTTTTGTAGTTTGATTTTTAAGATCATTATTATTTCATCACATGCAAAGTTAGATCAGGAATCTATTCTTCCCTGCTAAAATGAAATATGTTAATACTATTAAATTTCCAGTACTTCGGTGAAACCAATGAGTGAACGCCGCCGAAACGTTATGGCGGGATTAAAAGTGCCAGCTCCTCTTCTTCTTCCCCACCTTTTCCCAGCAATAGGGGCCGGCAGCATCTGATGATTTTATTGTCACTGGCATAGTCGGACTTTGATTCAGCTATGGTTATAAGGACACAAGCCCTTGCTGACACCAAGCACTGCTAGGTCGTAGTACGTACTAAGAGGTCTGTCTGGAAACGTGTAACTTTGAGTGTTATGTATGATAAGTGTAGTTTTTGTTTGTGAAATGTTTAGTTTAAAAGGCGGAGATTGGAGTCCGTCGCGGCATTTGTCTTGATGGCTGCGGAAAACAGCCTAAAAACCGCAGTCTGGACGGCCGGTACGATGTGGGAGGGGGGGGGGGGGCGTCTTTCCTACGGACCGTGTATCAGTATATGTATAAATCATCAGCGTGTTACATTTCGTTACAACTAACACACTGATTTAACGTAGGAGGGTATGTTGACAATTTATTCAGGATCTATGTAAAATACCTGGACGAAAATTATTCTTTCGTTAATAGAAAACACAAGTTAACGAGCGTGCACCAACTACGTGGCACCGTCCAGGGGGGGGGGAGGGAGGGGTTGGCCGGAAGGTTACGCTGGGCTACGTGGAGGGACGGGGGGTTGCAAGCCAGGCCACGTAGCTTTCCTTTCATAACATTTTTCACAGTTAAAATGAGTAACAGACCACACAACAGACAGTACAAAATCACTTCTGGAATCAAAAGGGGAAATAAGCTAGGAGCTACGTGGTGGGGGGGGGGGGGGGGGGGGGGGAATAGGCAAAAACCACGTAGGGTTACGTGGGGGAGAGGGGGGTTCACAGGAGGTCAAAATGGAGCTACGTGGTTTCTGGACGCTCCCTTACTAACTACGTGTAAATTGCTTTCAGATACAATCTTAGATTCGAAGTCATGAGTGCAGAGAAGAACAAGGCACAAAATGTTTACAACTTTTAGATCCTGTGGCATCCGGAAGTGTGTAAATTACCGTCATGAGCATTTAGGCTAAATGATTTTTCCTCTAATTATTGGGAAGCTAAGAGACAAACAGCATAATTCTGAGATCTTAAATCGCTACTATTTTACACACAGTTCAAGATTGTTTGCAGGTTCATAATATCTTTTACTATCTATATTTACGGCAAATCTGTTCATCTTAACTGCTTGACGTCTTGGAGTATCAGTTAAGTTTTAGAAAGGCCCGTTTAGCTTTATATATTGAACTTCCTATTTAACTTTACGGGAAATGCAGATTTCTTTGTAATAAAATTACATTCTAATCATGCATGTTTTAAAATAACAACGAAGATAAGCTTCTGAATTCTATGAGATTGATGTTATCTACGGAAATTTAAAAATAAAAAAGTTTATTTTTCGAATGTTCCTGAAACACTCGCTTAGGAATGCAGAAACACTTATTTTCATGCATGAGATTTCGTTATATAAAAACGCACACTCAAGGAAACATTAAAGTTCGGTATAGAAATTTAAAATCGTATTAATGCAAGGAATCACAGAAAAGTTATTTTTGTTTCCAAACAAGTTCCAGGAGAAAATGTTTCATCCGAGTTAGCCCACACACCGCTAATATCCAGGGTGGCAGCACGGTACAGACCCAGAGAAGTTACCGTGATGGCTGCCAGAGAGCAGCACCCATCACCCCTGAACCAGGCGTAATCCTGCTCTAATAAATGCCGACTAATAATAAAATTTATTTGATAGGTATGTATATAAACAAAAGGGAAAACTTTTCAGAGGGCTGTAAACCACTTATCGTTAATGGATTATTGCTGAAATTAATTTTTGACGCTCATCATTATGCTTCGGGAAGAAGTTGATAAAACATCTCAGACGGATCTCTGGATCTTTTCCGCAAAGTTACTGAAAACCCTACAAGAAGTTACCGACGAACGATTGAATGAGGGAACTAGCAGGGCCGCCGTAAGCGGGCGTGCAAGGCGTGCACCGCACGCGGGCGGCACATTGAGGGGGGCGGCAAAAACGAGTGATTGACAGTCGCCGCCGCCCCGCGATAGTTGCCACTCCATTGTCGCCGCGACGAAATTGCAGTGTACTATATAGCGGGCGGCCTTTTTTTTATTTATTTATTTTTTAGCTCAACAGCTGCGACACACGGGATGGCAACAATGGGGGCGGCAAAAAAATGCTCAAAGGGGCGACAATCTTACAGTTTTTTGACCGGGTTCGGAAATTTTCGAAATCCACCACTGGCTGTAGTTAGACAGGGGGCGGCATAATCGGTATTGCACGCGGGCGCTCAAACAGCTAGCGGCGGGCCTGGGAACTAGTACGTTACAAAAGAGTATGGTATCATTAATATTTTAAAGATTGGTGGATACGACATCGTGCGATTATTACTCATGTTGAGAATATGGATAGTATGCTACAGGACTGAAAATGTGCCATGGTATCAGTAAGATTGAGAAATTAAGGCCGTTATTTAACACGAAAGACAGGTTCATACACAACCACATCAAAAAAATCTATACGGTAGCAAACGAGTTGTAAATCAGCTACGTGAGCTTAGAAAAGATTAACTATTCGTGTTAATCTCGAGAGAGGTTTTAATGGCCTTCATCTAAAAAAAAATAATAGATTCATGCTTTGATTGAGATGAAATTAGGTACTAAGCAAAGTGTAATCAGAAAACAGCTTAGATAGTTAATTATTGTAAATAATACCCAATCGTATACAATATTTGGTATCAAAATGCTTCATGGTTAAATTTTGTTTTTCATTTTTGGTAATTGATACAAAATATATATATTTTTTAAACGCTACATATGATTTTCCATTAGTAAATACTGCACAGGGGAACTTCCTGTGGAAGTTCCTGCTAACCCCTGCAGGTACAGTTAACAAAGGGACTGTTTTGCGCAGCGCGTTACATGTTTCCTATGCAGGCGTTACGGCAAGGTAGACTATTTTGGCCGCCCGAGGAACCACTTTAACTTCAAATAACCATAAGTTTTAACGTGAACTGAGTATTCTGCTTTAGAAGACAGTTATAAATACTATCTGTTGATACCCTATTTATCGCTGTAGACTTAGTTGAGAAAATCAGAAGTCGCCAACAGAAATAATAACATAAACGAAGACTAATGGTTATGACTGACCTGGTCCTTGACCTACAGGGTTCATTGTGCCTATTTTCCCCTTTCGGACAAGTAATATGGCGTACAATTTTCTAATCAATCGATATTAGATTTTAGCAAGAGTTCTAACCAGCATTTTATCCAAAATCTAAACGCTCGCTTTTTTAAAAAATTGAAAGCAGCAATAAACATGTTGTTTCACAAACCGTAAAAAGTATCGGATCCTTTCTGTTATCGTTATAATTTTATTTCTATTTTAGTAGCAGCAGTACTGTGGTTTTAGGATACATTTTTCCGACTAACGGTAGAAAATATCTTCCGATTGTTCATGGGAAATTAAGTCATCCCAGAAGATTATTCTGAGAAGGATACGTATTTTACTTGATTCTACTACATAGCAGCTCGTCAAAAAATATATTGTAATGCTGCGAAAGGACTCATGAAAATCGATATCGCAATCATTCTCAAAAGGGAAAACCATTTTATCTTACTGCCGCTAGCGATTCCATAGAAAAAGCATTAGACAAATTTTCATTACAAATCCGTGTGTCATTTCTACATGGCGAGATGTATCGAGGTGCTTCAAATGAGAAAGACGTTTTCATTTTCTGGAAGTATTATGGCTGACAAGATTATTATAACTCTATCTTCTCATTTTTTGTGTTGTTTTACTCTTATTGATAACACCTCGAATCAATCATTGAATGATCATACTTCCTAAAGGCTTTCAATATCCCTTATTTTTTCATAGTACTGATAACAAATTGAATAAAGGCGTGTGTCGCTATTTAATAATGTTTTCATACTAACTGTACTCCAGTACTTGTAGAACTCCTTGTATCAGAGTACTATCAAGTTTGATTGAAGAAACTATTTCATAATGATGACAGGGAAAATGTTATATTTCTCATTCATTTTCTACGAATTAAAAATTTAATTCAAATAGGCTTCAAGTAGATGATTTAAAAATAAGTCTATCTTTAATTCTCAAACCGCAAACTAATAATTTCATTCCGTATTTTAACACACTGGACGCACGCAAACTGCGAAGTATCTAGAACGTAAGGCCTAGAAGGCAATGCACCCTCCGCCACACACTTCTAGTGAATCGCGGAGTGATAATAATAATAAAAAGGAGGTACCTGCTGTTTATACTGAAGCCAGGCCATTATTTATGGCAGGTTACTCCACAATATTAGTATTGTGAAAAAGTCTTATAATATGTGATTAATAATGGAGGGTAGGATCCAACACTGTGACACCATACTGGACCGGTGTGATACACCCGGGCAACGTTCCAGTTTGGGCCCCACGTACCACCCATCCTGACTGCGGTTTTTAGGTATTCTAGGCGAATACTTGGACGGTCTTAAATCTATGCCTCATAAAATACACATTAAAAAATATACACATATTCATGCAGGACACAAAGCATCGCGTTTTTCAGACAGATCGCAACACAAACATTCCTCCTGTAGGTTCAATGCTCCGGACCTCACAATTCCGGTTTTCATTTCGGACAGGACACAAGTACTTCGCGCCTCTCCCTCATGATTCTCACTGGGCACCTGCATCTCGTGTCGAGAGAGAGAGAGAGCGGAGGGCAGGCTTTATAAAAGATAAACAATGTCTGTTGAAATAAACAAATAACTAGTGACATCGACAAAAGAATATAAAACAGTTTGTTAATGGAATTGTGATTTTTAATGGGAATGATGGGACATTAGTAAGAGACAGGAAGAAGTGAAATTTTAGAAATGGTTTTAGTGCAGGGAAGCTGCTGGACGTCAAGAGGAATCTATATGTAAAAAAAAATTTCGTAGGTTGCACAATAAAACAAAAGAAACCACAGACAGAATAAAGCAGAAGAGGCTATCACGGATTGTACTTGAATCAAAGAAGAAAGAACTATACAAAAATAATAGTAATCACTGATACAATATACATATTACATGAATCATTTGTTTTAAAACTGCTGTAATCAGTATTTTCAGTTATTTTGCACTTATAAAATTGAGTTGCGCAAGACAAAATCACTTAAATACTCTTTTATAGCTGCAAAGGAAAATTCGTAGTTATGAAAAACAGATAAAATGAACTTAAAAATCTAAATAAATAGGTAAAAAAGTTAATAATGATCAGTTATGAATATTTATCCAGTTGTAATGAAATAATCATAGTTGACGCCTAATTACATTAATATGTAAGACAGATGGATGCTGTGTCCTAGAGACGTTGATGATAACCGAAAAGTTTCCTAAACGCCGTGTCAAGTAACAAAATATCAAGATAAAACACTGCTAGCGGCCTGAGCTGAAAGGCGATTATTTCGTTTCCTTGAAGGAACCCTTGTATTGTGGAGAGTATCAAGACAGATCCTTCTCAGAGAGATAAAGAAATCGAATAACCCCCGATGAAGCAGGAAACTCCAGAGACAACTTGCACTCAAATGCGAAAGGTGACAAAAGACTGGCGTCTTGGTATCAGAGGTGTTGACATTTGCCCCTAAGGTGGGTAGAACAGACGATACTTGATTCCTTGAATCGGAAGTTTGTATTTTTAAATTGTTTATTATTAATTCCCCTATCAATTGTTTTGTCTTCTTTGTTGATATTGGATATCAACATCAGTTATCCATAGATCTTGTTGTAACAGTGTATTGGAATTTTCAGTTTTCGTTCCGGAAGGTCTTCAGTGGTTGAACGTTAATACTCTATTGATTGAAAGTATGAAACGGACCATGTGCGATAAGCACTCCATCCTATTTTAGTTCAGTTTTAGTAATCCTATACATCAGCCTAACTTCCCATATTAAGCGAGTTTATGTATTAAATTACTAAAGAAATTGCGAATGAGGTTACGAGTCAAGGGTAATACGCGAATATTAAAGATGAATGCAATAATTTGTAGAAAAAATATTCAAATACGCCTATCAAGTATAGTTAAAACTTAAAACCAATTAGAGTTCGTCCATTAACTGAAGAAGTGTATATATAATTAATCTGTTTACATAAAAGAAGTCTGGACGTTTAATTTTAAATCACCGTGTTCAACACTAGTTTGTGCTAGAAAAGTTCGATGTTTGTACCTATGGAACATCTGATCAGTTTAACAATGGAATTAAAATTAAAACACATCCTGTTGGGTTGTACCTACTTGAAGATGGTGTGGAAATGATGGAATTGTTTAATATATAGCGATGGTTCTTGTGCTCCCTCCGTTAGGAATACGAAGAACTAGCTGTAACTAACTTCAGAAGTTTTAATACTGCTGTTTGTTCAAAATAAAATTTTCAATAATATAGAAAATGAGAATCATGCAAATTTAAATTCATCCTCATAATTTTCACCTAACTGGCCTAGTACGTGTGCATATCCATGTCCTAACTATTCAGGTCTTGTACTGTTGAAACTTTCGAAAAATGAGTTTTTGGATTTTTCGCCCTTCCTCTGGTATTTTTCTCTATTTTTGAACGGTGCCTTTATCTGTCTCATTTGTGGAAAAGTTGATCTGCCACCAACCAGCATGAAATGTTAACCTTGGTTAAAGCTTTTAAGCTCATTTCTAGATTGCAAGTTATGAAACCAACGCAACATGTTCTTTAATTTAATTTAATTGCAATGGAACACACGCTCCGGTGTAAATTTCCCTACACACCCAACTTCCCCCTGTCCTGCACCCACCTACATTTGCCCTCTACAAATTCCAACTTTAAATTCTTTTAACGTTTTCGGTAAGTTATTCATCATTCGCCTTGGTAACTGATTCCAATCCCTGACACCCTTACCTAAAAAAGAAAATCTTCCCACACCCTTGTGCCTGAAATCGAGTGCCTGGTCATGGTCATCTTTTCCCTTCAAAATGCATCGTAATCAAGGTACAGAGAACAGCCATCAAAGCAGCTCTAATTCCTGATACTGAGTAGGTTATCAGTCATTTCCAACTCATTACGATTCCACATAAATCATATCCGTCAGAACAGAACCTACTACTGACAAAGTAAAGAAGCTAATAAGTTTCACGTAATAGTTTTAGTTTTGTGAAAATCAAAATTATTTAACAATAAGATATCTTCGAATCATTACGTATCACATTTTTCAGTACTTAAACGAACGTAAAAATAGATTGATCATTGAATCCATCTACTATAAATTAGATTACGAGAAACAAGCAAGACATTAGCGAACAAAAAGTTACCCGTAATACCCTTGTTTTTGGTCATTTCACCGCAGAAAAAAAGGGTTGTCACTGGACAACATGTAACCATTTCTGCTAAGATTTCACTGATGATGCCCTTCACTTTAAGCTCAAAAGACGTACGGAAATAAAACAGTTTACCTCAAAATAGTTGTTAACGACCGGTATTCTAGTTAAAAATGGTTCACTTAGACAATAAAGTTACTGAAAATTTAAATTTTATTTCCAAATTCTGAAGAAATTAGTATCAGTTATAAATTAATTTTGAGTAACATACCTGCAACCCATTTTTTAAATCCCCTCACTTGAAATTAAGTTTTTATCCCTGCATTACGGCATAACTCAGAATGCAAAACGTTGTTGTTAGGCACCTCGTCTTTTACCTGAAACAGTAAAACAAAAATAGAATTAAAATTACTGCTTATATAATAAGCTGCATAATTTTACGTCATTTTTAATTTATGCATAAAAGGATACAAATCTCTTTTATATCTTGAGATTAGGCTAAGACGTAATATTTTTCACCAACGATACTACACTCCATACTTTGGCTACCATAGTTGTCTCCGAGGGTGTCACAAATTTATCAGAAATGAAAGTTATGACAGGCATAGAGCAGGGCTGGTTCTGTAGATTCTTATCTTTGTTTTTCTGGTGAGATCATTTTTTTTCGTAATAGAATATAAGCTAGGAAACATTACACGTCCTTTTGTCCACTGGTACAAAATGCACTTTCGAGACAGGTTATTATCAAATAAAATCTCCAGGTATTTATAATTCACGCAACTGTTGAATGCTTTGTTCATTATAATAAAGTTTTGTGACAACATCAATCTTTTCAGAGATTGCAAGCAATGTTGTCGTGCTAGGGCAACATTGACCTCACAGCTTCAGCCTCCAGTATTGCGCATTTCATATACATGCATATAAACCGACACTTTCCCCCATTAGGGTGGGCTACAGCAACAGAGGCGAAATCAGATTATTTATTTTAGTATAATGATTAATCACTTAAATGCAATTTTTTTTTATTTAAGGCCAATTAGAATACAAAGATATTACGCGCACACAAAATGCGTAGCAGCTTCTTCTATTGTGGTTATTTTCCAACTTATTCCATTTATCTCTTCGATGCAATGCAAATTTTTGGATCTATGAAGATAAGAAAAGTTCTCGACAACTGCGGTAAATCACAGTTGTGCAAGGGTTGCACTCATAGGCATATTGGAGATTTATAGATAGGCATTTCCCACTATCCGGTTACTCTTTCTTCTGAACTAATACTTTCACGACTAACTTTGCATCAAGAGATGCTTCTGACTATCTCTCTCGCTACAACTGACTCCTGTTCTACAAATATTACTCACTCTCGCCCGCGACTGCTTCTACAGCTGCCATGCAGCTCAGTTGCCCATCTGCAAGTGGATCCTCGTTTGATCTGGGAAGTTTTCTGGAGTTTCCTAAAGAAGGATCCTCCGGCCTAGCTTTGGTATCTTTAGTTCTTTTCCAGAAAGAAACACTGGCTGAACAGCCCCTTTGGAGCGCGCTGTACCCCCCCAAAAAATCCAAAATAAAACTTCCTTCAGTAAATTCCGGCTTGAGAATAACCATGCGTCGAACCTGTCAAATCAAACCATCCTGCATCTCACGATCGATTCCATTGTTTGAATACCTCTCGACATAGACGTTTATATAATAATTTTGAAATAATTACGTTATTAATGGGAGGTGAAAACGTGGCTAAACATGTACAATTTAAATACGCTTTATGTACGGTGTTAAATCTGTCAATCGGAGGCCCCGACTTTGAGAATTCTGTCAGTCAACAGTGTTATATGACTGAAGAAGTACAGATTTTTTCCAACACGTCATGAAAAATTTTCACATGTCCATGTTGATTTTCATTTTATTCAATCAATTCGAAGAAGAGGTGCATCAATGTATCGCTTCATTGCAATTATCAATTATCTTTTTCAGATTCACTTATCATACAAAAAATTACCTAATGGATTTGGGTGAGGTTTTCACAGTTTATGGCTTAACTTAAGAAATACGGCTTATCTTATGCCTCCTCTACGTGTACGGTGGACGGATCAATAAATAATAATCTGTTTCTAATCTGAACAGATAGGTATCAAAAATCATTCTACACCAATGTTGAACATTGCTTTTGCTGAATGAATACCCGCCAAAGATCATATTACGTCAAAAGTAAACACTGCACTCTGTTAATATTGTTGTTGACTGTTGGAACAGACACAGTTTGCAGATCTTCATTATTGTTTGACAAAGCATGGAGCCCACATTTTGGGTATCAAACACAATGAATTGGAAGGAGTGGATTTGTCACTGGAAATTACCGCAGAATACAACCACAATCAGTAACCGGTATGATAAATGAGCTGAAATGAGATTCTTTGGTAAACAGGAGGAGTATGAAGAGAGTCGTAGGAGTGTAAATGGCATGTATTGGCGATGGGACATGGAAAGTTATTGGTGGAACAATTAAGAGCGGTGCGTGGAAGGGAAAAGATGACCATGACCACAAGCTGTCACTCGATTTCAGACATAAGGGTGTGGGAAGATATTATTTCCTAGGTGAGGGGGGGAGAGGAGGGCCGGGATAGGAATAAGTTACCATGAGAAATTATGAATAATTTACCAAAAATGCTGAAAGAATACAAAGATGAAATTTGTAGAATGCAAAATAGGCGGGTACAGGAAAGGGGAAAATGGGTTTTCACCGGAGCATGCGCTCGATCGCGATTAAATTAAGTCAAATGTCGTGAGACGAGGAGCTGATGAGACGTGTGTCTGAGTCGTGCTGGCGGTGAGGTGTGACGCTTTGTCCCGACGCGACGGGGCTGTCGTGACTGCGGGCAGTACACGCGCCGCCGCTATTACCACAGGTTAAAGTCCGCCGCCTATCGACCTCCTCGCTCCAAGCCACTTTGCTCGTTTGCAGAAATGAACTTTGTTTTAAAGTGATATTGTCGTTCCAGTCAACTCCACTACAGACTGGTCTTGGCACAAAATTTACGGAAGCAAATTTAATTTTTTGACGCATTTCTTTTCATATAATTTCGGAACTGGAAGAGTAAAACAATTGAATCGGGAAATAAGCAAACCAGCCGAGTTTAAAAATACGACAAGAGATTTTCTTCTGACGCAGGTTGCATGCCCCAGAGAAGCAAACGTTATTTTACTTTTTAATACTAGATGACCCGTGCGAAAATTTCGCGAATACAATGAATAGTAAGGTTTGGGGTTTCTAATGGAATAAAAGAAGAACCACCTCATTTCTTTCGTATAATAGGAACATAACAAAATTCGACGCCAGTGAAGCAGTTTATTAATATCTCTGTGATATGTGCTGCTAGAGGCTACGCTGTAAACTATCTCAAACGCGCGACTTTCACGGTTTCTACTTTTGCCCTTTAAGGGTCAAATTCCAAAAAATTTCGTTCTTAAGAAATTATGTGACCAAAGCAGAGACCTTAAGCTTTAATATGATAGTCATTTATCTATTTCGGTTAGATATCAAGGGAGATAAATTACTCATGATTAAAAAAAAATACGTTACAGAAATAATGATAGTTTTGCCCTTTAAGGGTCTAATTCCGAAAAATTGTGTGTATTTTTTTTTTTTTTAATATAATGTGACCACGGCAGAAACCTTGATCTTTAAAATGATACCCCATTTCTCTATATCGGAAATATATAAAGGGAGATAAAAGGCTCGTGACACAAAAACCCGTTGCAGAAATATTAATACTTTTGCCTTTTAAGGGTCGAATTCCGAAAAAATACTTTCTTAAATTATGATGTGACCACGGCGGAAACCTTACTCTTTTAATTATACTTCTTTTTCTATATTGGTTAGATATCAAGGGAGATAAATGGCTCGTGACACAAAAAGGCGTTGTAGGAATATTGAAACTTTTGCCCTTAGAGGGCCAAATTCCGTAAAATTCTTTTCTTAAAATATGATTTGACGAAAGCGGAACCTTGATCTCTAAAATAATAGATCATTTCTCGATTTAGATTAGATATCAAGGAAGATAAATAGCTAGTGACAAAAAAATACGTTATGGAAATAATGATAATTTTTCCCTTTACGGGTCGAATTCCGAAAAATTCCTTTCCTAAAAAATTATGTGGCCACGGCGGAGACCATAATCTTTAAAATGATACCTCATTTGTCTATATTGGTTAGATATCAACGGAGATAAATGGCTCGTGACACAAAAACGCGTTGCAGAAATATTGATACTTTTGCCCTTTAAGGGTCGAATTACGAAAAATTCCTTTCTTAATACATGATGTCACTAAAGCGGAGATCTTAATCTTTAAAATGATACTTCATTTATCGATTTCGGTTAGTAATGCAAGGAGATAAATGGTTTGTGGCACCAAACAAATCTCATTTTAGAAATATTAACATTTTTGCAGGTTAAGGGTTGAATTCCGAAAATTCCTTTCTTAAAATGTGATGTGATCAAAGTGGAGATCTTAAGTTTTAAATTGATACCTCAATCATACATTTCAGTTAGTTATCAAGGAAGATATTGGCTTGTGACAAAAAAACACCTTATAGAAATAATACAGGGCGTTCGCCGGAAAACGCAACCCTCCCAGTCTGTTGCCGTCGGCAACTTGCTCGGTCAGTCCCCCCAGCAGTTTCCGCCAACCGGCACCGTGAATCACCGCACTGTTTAACACCTCCGCTGCCCCAACAGTGCAGTGCAGTGACCCTTACATTGTTAAGAACGGTTTCTTTGCATTGTAGCTAGTTTGTGACTTCAGTCTCTTATTAATCAGTGTTGTGAATAAACGTTTCTTTGCGGTTTGGCTGGTTTGGGGCTTCATACTCTTACTAATCTGTACCGTGTTTGAGTGTGAGTAAAATTATGGTTCGTTACAGTTTGCAACAAAGAATATTTCTCTGCGATACATATGTGAAGAAGAAGTCGTTTAAAAAGTGTCGCAGTAAATTTCGTCGCGAATTTCCTGGCGTTTTACTGCCAGCTAAATCAACAATTCTGCGTCTGGTTAAAAAAGTAAGAGAAACGGGTTCATTTTTTAACAAAAAGAGACTGTCGGTCAACCGTATTCTCACAGAGGAGAAAATTTACGATATCGCTTTTCAACTAGAACAGTCACCCAAAAATTCATTAAGTCAGTTAGGGCAGCGTGTGTCTCGAAATATGTTCAGAAGATGTGAAATGTGCATTACACAAGAGTGTCAACACTTCCAGCATCTTTTATAAGGTAAGCTAATGAATTACGTCACATTTAAATGCTTAGCACATACAAGTTTATGAAATAGTCCGCGGCCGA
This sequence comes from Vandiemenella viatica, assembly GCA_031002005.1. Taxonomy (NCBI): domain Eukaryota; kingdom Metazoa; phylum Arthropoda; class Insecta; order Orthoptera; family Morabidae; genus Vandiemenella; species Vandiemenella viatica. Next base: position 121,265,817 of record JARYHS010008075.1, on the reverse strand, counting down.
CGGTCGAACAATGCCGGGAGCTGACCGCTCGCTCGCCGCGAGCAGTTTCTTCCTTGTAGCGCTAACAGTGGGTTGCGTTTCCCGGCGAACGCCCTGTATATATATATATATATATATGATATAAACCAGCTGCACGATTGAGGATAGATTTCAGCCTAACGCCCCTCATTCTGTTTTTCCATAATTTTCGTATAAACATGTGGTTGCTGATATATC